>CAUYON010176620.1:0-45415 GCA_963573935.1 Arctocebus calabarensis
AATTTCAATGCAGACAATTTCCAATAATAGTTAATGACACAAATTTTGTGATAGAATTTCACATGGGGAGACATTTTAAATATAGAAAACAATTCCTTGTTATATTCATTCACATAACTATGTTGGAAAGTTCAACCTTCATGAGTTGTAACATGAGTGAGTGGAAAGTTTCATTGGATATACATAAACTAAGTTACTATATATTTCTTCCATGACCTGTGATTTTTTTTATTAACAGGATTTTCTACACAAATTAATCCAATAGAATATTTACTAATATATCAAAGTAAATGCTCTCTAATATATAAATATAATTTATTTCCAATGGAATGAAAGGCACCCATTTTTATTGGTAAAGATCCATCAAATATGAGGTAGCTCAGGAACCAGCAATTCTTGGTTGTGACACTTCTGCATTCCAACTGTAGACAACCGGGTCAGTGCCTTTCTAATTCCCTCACTTCCTGATGGTGATAAAGGTAGTAAATCTCCCCAATAGACTGGTTAGGAAAATTACTTCTAGTAGCCCAGTCTAAACATTATTATCAAACCTCCATGTTAATTTAAAGCACTAATGCCTTACATTAAATTTCCTTCTGTTTAAAATTGTTAACTGCTTTCTATTATGTGCCTGTACACTATGTGTTATGCATCTCTATTGTTTTATGAAAATAAGTAGATAAAATAATCTTTAAATGCAAGTAAAAGAAGGAGGAACAAATGCCTAGTAATAGTCAAGAAAATTATGGAAAAGAAGATTTCTTATGAGAACTTTTTTTAACCAATATTGGCTTTGAAATAAACTAATACATTAGTATAATAGAATAGAGAGTTTAGAAAACAGACCCCAGAAAATATAAAACACTACTATTTAGCAAATGTGGTATGTCAATTCATTGAGGAGTGTTTGGTTTATTTAATAAATGCCATTTCTTTTTCAAACAGCTGCCCTAAGTTTAAAATATTAAATTGGATTCTTCTTCATGCAATACACAAAAATAAATTCAAGGCATATTATATATTCAATTATAAAAATTAAAATCTCAGGAAAAATGTAGAAAACTACATATATAATATAGAAGTTGGAAAGACTCCTTCAGTCAAGATAGGAAACAGCTATGAAAAAAAGACAGGCATACTTGATATGAGAGTTCAAAATATTCAAAGGCAACAAATATTGTAATCAATGTCATTTAACAAATGATTAAGAAAAAATATTTGTGCTGCATAAATATTAAATCACAAGATATTGACCTAAGGAAAGAATTTATGAAG
The DNA here is from genome assembly GCA_963573935.1 of Arctocebus calabarensis. Classification (NCBI taxonomy): domain Eukaryota; kingdom Metazoa; phylum Chordata; class Mammalia; order Primates; family Lorisidae; genus Arctocebus; species Arctocebus calabarensis. The sequence continues at coordinate 1,276 of CAUYON010176620.1, forward strand.
AAGACCTCAAAAACATTTAGATTTTCAATACATAAGGTGATCTTACAAATTTGACAAAAGACACAATGAAATATAGTGTTACAGAGTATGTAACACTGAGAAACACAAACCCCAATGCCAAAGAAATATATGAAAAACACTCCCAATGAATACAGATGCAAAAATTCTCAATAAAATCCTAGCAAAATGGATACAGCTGCACATCAAAAATATAATCCACCATGACTAGTTAGGCCTTGTCCCAGATATGCCAGGATAGTTCAACAACTGCAAATTTATAAATATAATTGATCACATAAATAGAAGCAAAAATAATGATTATATGATCCTCTCAACGGACACAGGAAAAGCATTAGACAAAATTCAACACCCTTTTATGATAAGAACTCTTAAGAAAGTAAGCATAGATAGAACATATTTGAAAAATTTAAAAGCCATATATGACAAACCCACAACCAACATCATAATGAATGGGGAAAAATTGAGACAAGGTTGCCAATGTCAGCCATTTTTTTTATTCAACACAGTGTTGGAAGTCCTAGTCAAAGCAATTAGGGAAGAGAAAGAAATCAAGGGTATTCAAATGGGGAAAGAAGAATAAAAACAATTGTTCTTTGATAAAAATATTATATCTAGGAAATCCCCAAAATTCTGCTAAAAGACTCCTGGAATTGATAAATAAATTCAGTAAACTCTCAGGTCACAAAATCAATGTTCCCAAATGAGTAACATTCCTATATACCAACAACAGTCAATGTGAGAATCAAATCAAAGAGTCCATATCTTTCACAACAGCAACCCCCAAAATAAAATACCTAGGAATATAGGTAACCAAGGAGGTGAAAAATCTCTGTAAGAACTACAAAATACTAAGGATGTAAACAGATGGGGAAACATATACTCTTGATCAGTTGAATCAACATTGTCAAAATGTCCAAACTACACAAAACGATTTACAGATTCAATGTAATCCCTATTAAAATACCAACATCATTTTTCACTGATCTGGAAAAAATTAATCTATACTTCATAGGGAACTGAAAAAGAACCTGTGTAGCCAAATCAACCTGAAGCAAAAATGAATTAGGAGACATCAATCTGCCAGACTTCAAGTTATACTACAAGGCTATTGTAACCAAAACAGTAAGGTCTAGCACAAGAACAGAGACACAGATCAATGAAACAGCATAGATAACACAGATATAAAACTGTTGGTATACAGACAACTGATCTTTGACAAAGCAGATAAAAACATACACTGGGGAAAAGAATTCCTATTCATTACATGGTGCTGGGGAAAGTGGATAACCACATGTAAAAGACTGAAATACAATCCACATCTTTCATGACTCATAAAAGTTATTTTACTACATCTTTCATGACTCACAAAAGTTATTTCACTATGGATAAGAAATATAAGAAACTATAAGAACTCTAAGAGAAATGTTGGAAAAAAACTCTCACAGATGTTGACCTAGGGAAATAATTTATGAAGAAGGTCTCAAAAGCAATCATATCAACAACAAAAATAAACAAATGGGACTTGATCAACTTAAAACTCTCCTGTACAGCCAAGGAAACAATCAATAGAGTGAGTAGGCAAACTATAGAATGAAAGATAATATTTGCATGCTTTACATCCAATAAAGGGCTGGTAACAAGACTCTACAATGAACTCAAGCAAATCAACAAGAAAAATTGAAAAGAAATAACCACTAAAAAGTAGGAAAAGGACATGAACAGAAGCTTTTCAAAAGAAAATAAGACTAATGGCCAATAAATATATGAAAAATGTGCAAAGTCTCTAATCATGATGGAAATGCAATTTGAAACTAAAATGACCTAACTCCAGTGAGAATGGCTTTTATCAAAAAGTTCCCAAACAACAGATGCTGACATTTATGCAGTGAGAAAGAAACACTTACCACTCTTGGTGTGACTGTACACTAGTAAACTAGTACAACTTCCATGGACAGTCGTATGGAGATACCTCAAAGAACCAAAAGCAGGCCTGCCATTTGATCCAGCATTGATAGCAATTCCCACTATTGAGTATTTACCAAAAAGAAAAAAAGCTATTTTATCAAAAAGACACCTGCACTTGAATATTTATTGCAGCACAGTTCACAACTGCAAAGATGTGGACCCAACCCAAGTGCTCTTCAGCACATGAATGGATTAATAAAATGTAGTCTATGTATACCATGGGGCACTACTCTGCCACAAAAAATTTATTTAAAAAATGGTTATTTAGTATCTTTGCTAACAATGTGAATGGTGCTGGAGACCATTCTTTTCTTTGTTTGTTTTTGAGACAGAGTCATACCATGTTGCCCTCAGTAGAGTGCGGTAGCATAACAGCTCACAGCAACCTCAAACTTTTGGGCTCAAGCAATTCTCTTGCCTCAGCCTCCCAAGTAGCTGGGACTACAGATGCCGACCACAACGCCCAGCTGTTTTGTTGTTGCAGTTGTCATTGTTGTTTCAGCTGGCCCGGGTTAGGTTTGAACCCACCAACTTTGGTGTATATGGCTGGTGCTGTAAACACTGTGCAACAGGCACCGAGCCAAGGAGACCCTTCTTCTAAGTAAAGTATCAGAAGAATGTAAAAACTAACGCCACATGTACTCATTATTAAATTGTAACGAATCAATCAACACTCACGTGCTCATAGGGTAGTAAAACTCAACAGAAATCAAGCAGGTAGGAAGGGGAGAACGGAAAGGGTAATTTCATACCTAGTGATAGAAAGTACACTGTCTGGGCGATGGGCACACTTAACTGTACAAAAGAAAAGTCATGTAACCAAAACATTTGTACCCTCATAATCGTCTGAAATAAAATAAAAAGGGAAACACTCAAGAGAAAAATGCTAATCAAAATAATAGTAAAATATCAGTGTGAAAATACCTCCTTTCATGAGAACAAATGGACAGTCTCTCTAAACTGCTAGAAGAACTGAGAGTTTGGATAGCACTTTGGTGAGAGTTAGCTGATAATATATATTCAACAATATGTCATAAAATAGAAACGAAATCTCTAACTCATTTCGCTAGAATTTTTTTCTGAAGGCTGAGAGCAGTCAACAGAAAATACAGTACCAATTTCAAATGCAAGGCACATAAGTGATTTTAAGTTTTAGCAACCATAGTCCAACAAATACAAAGAAATAGTCCAAATTAATTGTAATATTGTATTTAGTCTAATAAATCCAAGATGCTGCCATTCAAGATGCAATCAATATAAAAATAATGGAAATATTTTTACATTCAATTTTTTTCTGAGTCTTAGAAAATTAGTGTGTATTTTGCATTTATAGCACATCGCAATTGGAACCAGCCATATTTTTTAAGTTCTCAACAGCCACATGACTAGTTGCTGTAGTGCCAGGTAGCACAGTATAGGAAGTTTTGCTTATAGCATATAGAAAACATGTAAGATTACAGCAATCTGACATGGCAGAAAAATTTGCATTCCACATTGTAGTTGAGAAGCACAATTTTGAGCTATCTTTTTAAATACAAATCTTGTATGAAACAACTGACATATAATAAGAACTGCCTAAATTTATAATATTACCAACTTGTCTGAATGTGTTTTTTTTTTTTTTTTTTTTTAATAATTTGGGTACTGAATGTGTTTTTATCTAGCAATCTTTGTCTCTTAAATTCTGGCAGTAAGAAACACAGTTGGATAGACTTGTAAATAAGTCTAAATAAATAAACAACCTAATGGGCTAGGGTTATATTATTATGTGATGGAACAGAGTTGAAGCAAGGCAGTAATGGGATGGCAATTCAGATGCATGGATTCCAATTTATATGAAAACGAAGGGATGATGTACAGAAAGCAATGCCCGGGGATAGTTTAAGACTATACCAACATTTTCAGAGAAAGAAATAGGAGTTATTTGCTTTCCATTAAGAACCATATCAAAAAAATAAAACAAGAAACAAAGAAAGGAGAAGAAAAGGAGAAACTCCCAAAATAGAAGAAAACAAAAATAGAAAACAAGTGAGGCAGAATTACTTAAACACAAAAGAGCATCTATACATTAGAATAAATTCCTCATGGAATTTATGGAACTCTTCTTTGAAATTTTGGAGGAAAATCTCCTTGGGTGTGAAGCCATCAGATTTTAAGAACAATTAAATAGCTGTAGTAACACTGCTCTGAAAAAGAAGAATAAAACCCTTTCCTTGAAGCCACACCTCCTCCAGCTCCTTCTCTAACAGCCACAGTATTGAAAGAGTGTCCACCGGAATGTAGCCACCATGTCCTCACCTGCCTTCACCCTTCCATGCATTTTAATCTGGTTCTCACCCCCTTGAACAAAGCTGCTTCCTTGTCCAAGGTCATTCATAAGCTTCTTGATGCCAAATTCATTGGCAAAATTTCAATCCTCATTTTTCCTGACCTATTCAAGAATCGGGGCTGGCCACTCTGACTGACCTGAAACAATTTTTGAAGTCTTGTCATCACACTTTTGTTGTCCTTCTTTCCTTTTCCCCTCTCCTCCATCCTATTAAGCAACTCCTTCCTTCTCTACGAACACTTCCATGTTTGTTTCCCATGGGTGTCTATCCCGGGTCATCCTTTCTGCTTATTTACTGTTGCATTTGTTGTTTTTCAGTTTTTGGCCGGGGCTGGGTTTGAACCCCCCACCTCCAGCATATGGGGCTGGTGCCCTATTCCTTTCTACTCCTTTAAGCCACTGGCACTGCCCTTACTGTTGCAGTTTTAAACACCATATTTTTACTAACTTTGTATCTCCAGCCTGAACCACCTTTCCAATATCTAAGTGAGACATACCAAACTACTGTCTTGAAGTCTCAACCTGATTAATTCTCAGGCTCCTCAAATACAACCAATCTGAAATTGAAATCCAGATGTTCTCTCATGCCCTCCCAGGTTCCTCCTGCTCCTTTAATCCTTTGCAATGGAGTAAATGACAACTTCATGATCCTCCCAATTTTCCATGCCACCAACGTAGGAGTCATTCTTCACATCCTTTTCCCCTTGCACTTCAAATCTACTATATCACAAAGGTATATAAGTAATTGTTCTTAATAAATCTGTCCACTTCTCCATATGTTTAACAATTTGGTAAACTCTTAATTATTCACAACTTCCTTTTTTGCCCTCTTCCAAGTAATTGTACCAATAACAGAGTGCCGGTGACCTAAGTATAAAAATCTTATGTCATACCTCTTTAAAAACTCTTCAAGAACTCTTCATTCTACTGCGGCACTCTTTACAGATTTAGTCTTGGTATATTTTTCCAGTTTGTTCGGCAACTCTGCACCATGCTCATTATAATACTAAGAGTGTAACCTTGACAAGTCTTGAAAACTTTTTGTCATTCTGTGTCTCATTCCTTCACCTACTTAATGCACTTAATTGGTCACACCTGAAATTCATTAATTTGTCCCCGTTTCTATTCAGGTTAGCAAGAGCACACTGAATTCTGATTTAGTTTCCAAATCGATCATTAATCTCACTAGTAACATATCATATGTAACTTGATGAAGATACTAAACTTTCTACTGTATTGCAAAAAAAAATATGCTGGTGAAGGACTGATATTAATCTATGAATATTACATATAAAGTTTTCATAACGGCTTGTCGGTGGTGCCATTTTTCTTCATATACCAAGAAGATTGAGATAATTGCCATGAACTAAGCTACTTTTATATCTCATCTTTCTCTTTTACTAAGATAAATGTCTCAACAATTTTCTCTCTGTATGCCTCAATTTAAATACATTTTTAAAATTTGCCAGAATTGTACTATAAATTTTTCAGGTAAGAAAAAATATCCCATTAACAAAACATAGAAAAATATCATTGCTATAAATTCACAGTTTCATAATCTAAAACTCTAAAAGTTTTTTTTTTGTACAAATAAGCAAGACAATTTATTTACAAAAGATCTTTCAAAAAAAAAAAGATAAATGAAGTTTTTCTGGCAGATGGAAAGTTGGATTTACACAAGGGAGTGAAGAGTGCCAGCAGTGATTACTGGCTAATTACAAAAAGAGAAACAGTAACTTTACAGTTAAGAAGCATGGTGAACATCACTTTAACAAAATGATCAAAGTTATTATCATTAATAATCAGATAAATCAACATTTGGCAACTCTAAAGTTCTTAACAGTGCTTAATTTGCCTTTGAGTGAATTATTTCTCCCTAACTCTAGGTTCAGAAACAAAAATAATTGCATGGAAATTTCTTCAGATTTGAATAATAAAGTCAGTAAACTCCAAAGATTCTTACTGGAGATTTATTCCACTAGATATATCTATTTCTGGTGTGTGAAAAGGATAGACTTAATTCTCAGATGGTTTAATTTTCAAAGGAAGTTACAAAGCAGACGTCATTTTAACAATAACAACTTTCTAAAAGAGAAGACGCTTATAGGAACAGAAGTAGCAATTTTTGAGAAATAAAGGCACTCTAGCCCAAATTCTCTGTTCCTCAAAAAAGAAGAAATTCACTCAAACTAGTTCCTGTTTAAAAGAAAAAAGGTAATTTTAAGGATATCAGAGGCAATTTCATGGGCAGCCAAGATCAGTAAAACAGCTGTGTCTTACACATCTGGAAATCAGGACGACAGAAATTAAGAGTGCTCCCTGTATCTCTCAGTTTTCCTCAACTCTCATCACAGCTTGTTTCTAATTATCTATCATGTACAGGAACCAAATGACTATCAATCCTCTCCTGCATTTCCATTGACAACAATCTCATTATCTCTCATTGATCTTCCATTGACAACAATCTCATTGTCTTTTCTTTAAAAGAAAGAAGGGCTTTGTTTACTCCAGCACATTTGTATAAGAAGCCTGACAACACGTGTCATTGGCCAGAAAGCAGCCAGTGGGCTGGCTGTCTTTGCGGGAAGTGTCTATTCTCAGCCTAAGTGATATTTTTCTGAGAATCTGAATGATCCAGATGATTCTACACATTCTACATGGCTGTGGATCTATAGGACATGAAAAAGGAACAGTTCTGACCCACAGATAAGCACTTAGAGTAGTAAATGTTTTAAGCCTTTATTGAAAAATGATTATAAAATGGAGGAAATTGTCTCATTAATTAAACAAAAGTAGATTTTTACTTCTATTTTATCTTTCCAATAGTGATCTAATAATTCACAAACTATACTAAAAATGCATTTATCTCCTGATATTTTAAACTGTGAAATTCACTAAATCTAAATAAAATGTTATAAACCAACAGAAAATGTATAACCTTATGGATTTTTCTGACAGTAACAAGAAATATTCTACAATTGCCATTCCAGTAGTAGAGTCACAACTTTTTTTGTGTTTCTACACAAAATGGTAACCTAGAAGTTCCACCTTTAACAGTTTAAAAAAGCTTTCATAGAGGAAAGAACATAATGAATTAGTAAATACTTTCATATAATTATACTAAATAGCATAACTTTCTGTCCTGAGTTGGCACTATTCCTCTGATGCTGCCATTTATCAAGTTATGTGATGTCCATTTCATATGAATTCAAATAAGGAACATAATAAATAGAATATTTTATAGGAAGCCAGAGTTTCCAGTGGTCTTGATGCTATATTATTTCTTTCTTTCCTTTTTTTTTATTAGAGACAGAGTCTCACTTTATCGCCCTTGGTAGAGTGCTATGGTGTCACAGCTCACAGCAACCTCAAACTCCTGGGCTTAGGTGATTCTCTTGACTCAGCCTCCTGAGTAGCTGGGACTACAGGCACCTGCCACAATGCCCGGCTATTTTTTTGTTGCAATTTGGACAGGATTCGGTTTGAACCCACCACCCTCCGGCCAGTGCCTTACCCACTGAGCCACAGGTGCTGCCCACTATATTATTTCTTGGAAAGTTAAACAGGACCCCATGACTACTAAGAAATGAGAATGTTGATCCTGATCAAAAGATGAGGCTTTATTCTCAGCATGTAACAGACAAAAAATGAGTCATATAGTAAATGAAATTCCAAGTCAGAGACTATTCTTGTACTTTCAGTACATCTATACAATGTGGCAACATATATAAAAAATGATGGAATAGGAACTATTAACATGGAAAAGTGTCAGAGGAGCTTAAAAGAAAGGAAAATATGACAATGTAGTTTAATGCAGTGTGCATAAAGGAAATCTTATAAAAGGTCACTAGGCATTTATGATTCACTTTTCATAATTACAAAGGGAAGTCATTTTTTATTTCCATACATTTTCTGATATTTTCATCATCTGGACTATTTCAATGTCTGTAATAACACTTAGATTTTGCTCTTCATATTAAAAGAGAAAAGAATTATAAGGCCAAATAAGAACTTAGTTTTAAAATGATAACTCCTGTAATGTTTGCCCTTTCTACTCTTATTTCACAGCTGTTTCCAAACTCACTGTTAAGATATTCTATAATCTATGGAAATGTGATAAAATAGCAACTTTAACTTAGATAATTAGGTAACAGCCATTTAAACTCTTAAAACATGGCTTTTATATGTACATGTATTAGGTAAGAATAACAATGTTCTCACTTTGCATTGAGATTCTATTTTAGCCTAGCAGTAAATATTTTAGCAAAATAGATTCTTCATCCTCTTATAAATTGAAATATTTCACAATTTTGTGTTTGATGCTTATTCTTTTACCTATATTTATGCATTATTTAAATTGAGTCACAACTTGTACTCTATGCTACAAGAAGATAGAGCATTCTCTCATTGTGTAATTACTAAATTCCTATTTTATTCTTTCCTGCAACTGGTATATCTTATACCCTTTTTGTCAGTCTATCATTTGTTTTTCTCATGTCAATTCTTTTTCTTCTCCTTTCAAAACTATTAACCATGATATTTCCCCAATGATATAGCAATAGAGACCCAGGGAGCCATGCTTCCTATTTTTTTTATATATGAGAGCTTGATTATTTCATCATTAGGTCATCTCCCGAGTCAGTATGAGATAATCTATATGAGATAGTTTCTCAGTAGAAACTCTGGCTTATATATATAAATATAACACTATTGACCAATGACCTACAAATTAAAATAATAACTAACATGTCTGAACCAATTACTATTTGTTGTCAAACCCTGAAAAGGACTTCACCTGCATTTTATCTAATACTCAACACAACTTTCAAATAAATGTTACTATTCTCCTAGATTTTGCTTTTTTAATAAACAAACAAGAAATGAGAGATTTATTTATTCATCTGAGTTATAGATCAGATAAGTAATGAAGCTGGGACTGGATTGGACGCAGGATGAGTCCAGAGGCCTCATGTGCAGGACACGATCACTTATAATATGTCCCTAGAAGTAGGAGCAAAGGTTCAAGTGTAACTTCGAACACGCTGATGGTTGAGCTTGCTATCTTCAGTAATCGTGTACCTCAGTATCATTCCATATTAAAATGAAAAAACTCTAACAACACTCTCTCTCTTAAAAAAAAAAAAAAATTCAGCACAAGTGACCATATCACAAACTTTCCAGACTGAAGGAAAGCAATTTTTTCATCTATCAGTATCAAACCAGAGTATATTCTTAGTAGGACAAATCTAGGTTGTTAGCCATGTTGAAAAATTTCAGGCAAAGCAAAAAGCTTCAAATCTTCAGGAATTTCAAGACAGAAAGGAGAGACTTAAACGAACTGTGCTCCTAACAAGTTACGTACAAACATCAGCACATGATGCGACAAGATACATGCTAGTTCCTCCCTTTCATGCTTTCTGTTTTTAAACAAGTCATTTATTTAACTTGTATCAGAGGCATCAAATAATATCAATAAAAATACAAAAACTATAGGGTGGGGAATAATCTGTGTTTTAATCAATGAGCAATCACGCCTTAGTGAAGGAAGCAGTTAAAATTAAAATGTAAAATGCATTAGTTTTGGAATAAAATAGAAAGAATCTCTCTTTTGGACGGTGGTAGGTAGTATCTAGCTAATCGTAAGCCAAAAAATAGATATATTCTAAATGGAATTTTGATCTTTTGTGCACCATTTTTACTTTATTTTAGAACATAGTATTCCAACTTTCCTGCTTCCATTAAAGGGCATATTGGACACTCAACAGTTAATAGACCTCTGGGATGGCAGCACAGAGGTTGTGTAGCGGTGAGTTCTACCTACCATTCCAATTATTAGATATGAAACCGTGTTCACCATGTTATCTTCTTATTCCTACATGATTCTCATGAATAAAAGGTCATTTGTGAGTTGATGAATGTGTGATCTTCAGGGAGTCCCTAGTTCCTGGAGTGTGGGCAAGGCACTCTGTGGATCAGTTTGCTCTCTCCGAAATGAGGTGGTGGGACTGCCCAACGCGTGGGAGGAAGAAAAAGAATCTAAATGATATAGAAGTTCCTTCACTTCACTCTAGAGTTGTTCACACAGCATGTGCCTCCAAGTGTTAACTTGAGTATCAAGTGAAACAAAAGCCATTTTCTGGTTAACCGTGTGCAGTCTAGAGTTTGACACAAATCCTATCCCATTCTATTGAACTAAATTGTTAAACTGAAATTAGCTCAAGGTTCTAAAGACATAGTTGGCTTAGTTAGAGACGCTAGCGAAGGCAGCTCTGTTGCAGACCATGGAAGCCAAGGTGTTTAAGAATGTCAATGTACAATATTGAAAAACATTAACACGTTAAGATACCACGTGCTCTAGTTCCTTCCTTGTCACTTCCAGTGTCATGAATACACTGGCCATTCTAACTGAAAGCAATTTTAAAAATCTATTTATTAAAAGTGCACTAGCCAAGAGAAGCCCAAATTACATTACCTAGAAAAAGCTAATAATCTAATAAGAAATTTAATTCTATTTAGCAAATTAGAAGAATTTCATCAACATATATTTTTTGTTGCATTTCTACCACAAACCAAATATTTCTACCAGTAATATTAATGCTCATTTAAAAAATTTTTCTAAACACTTTTTCTAATGCAATTTGCAAATGCATTTGAAATACTTTTAAAGGGCTGAATATAACTTTCTTCAAGTCTCAATGAGAAAGTAAATGGACTTATTTACTCAAGCAAATTGACTATTTTCCTAGTAAAGCCCAGGGAGTAGGGGGCGGTGGTAGGATTCTATGCAAACTAAGCGACCCGCCCAAGGAGCGTCCCAGTCCATCCTAGCAGTTTCCCGGGTCGCTTTTGTTAGGCCAGGCCGGTTTCGCTATGTTTGCACAACTTGAAAACAGGCTCAATGCTGAAAACCCCCTTCCAGAGTGACTGTAGAAACTACAGGACCCTGTCTCGGTGCTCTGCAAAGCCCCAGACCCTCAGAAGTTGCGGACTCCGGTGGCTGCCCGCCCAGCGGGTCAGAACTCAGAGCGCGCTCCCGGCCGGCCCGGTGCAGACCCCCCTGCAGAGAAGTCGGGACCAGCCGTCGGGGCTGCCGGGCGGCGGATCACAGGGCAGCGCCGCTGGTCAGTACGTCTACTGATTGCCCCTCGTCTCCGCCAAGCCCTAACGGCGTCCCACCGGCTCCCCGTCCAGCCCCGGACGCGCGACCCACCTGGGGGCGCCGGGCCGCAGGGGGGCCGGGCGGCGGTGCCAGCCCCTCTGCCGGGCGCCGCGGGCAGCATGGTGGCCGCTGCCGCCGAGGGCCTGCGCTCTCGGGCCGGAGGTTCTCCGCGAGCTCTTCTCTCCGTGCTCGCCTCTTCTCCCCGCAAACCGCTCGCCACCCAGGGCAGCTGTGGCCAAGGTCTCAGGAAACTCAGCCCCTGGGCTCAGGCCGCAAGACCAGGGCTTGGCTTTGCTGGGCGCTCTGAGGAAGTGAAACTCCTCTGGGCTTGCTCTGCATCCTTTTTCAGAAAGCGCTCTTGCTTTCTCACACACTCCGTCCGTCCCTGTTTCCTTCTCATCTTTGGCCCAGGATGTCTCTAGAACCAGGTGACTGCTTGCTGCAGGGCCCCTTCTTGTTCCATTCCAGGCCTTGGTAAAGCTCACTCCAGGCAGACATAAGGATACCTGAATTGACATTTGCTGGAAAGAGGGAGTAACATACCTCTATAGATAATAGATACAGAGAAGTAAAGATGTAGATAGGATTGTAATTTATAAATGTTTTTACCCAGACTTTCTAGGCTAGGTTTACAAATAGAAAAGTGATTTTTAAATTACATACAAAATTTCTTTGCTAATTCTGCTCCAACTCAAAAGTGGTCCCAATAAAAAATTAGTTGATGCATCTTATTAGCCGTCCCAAACAGGAGTTCTTGGTATGTCTTAAAGACTAAGGTACACCAAGGGAATTGTCCCAGAGCCTTAAAAGAAATTCCTTTTCACAAGGATCTCTAAACTGGTATTATAACTTTTGAACTTGAAAATGTTTCTCAAGATCAATTTAAAGATTTGGTAACAATGCATGGTTTAAATACCCCTCTTCCCTTGCTTATAAAAGAAACCTAAAAGGAAGGCTTGCTTAGCAGCTGTTTTTCCTCACACAGTCTTTTTAGGGAATGCTATAAATATAAAGTATCAAAGAAAATGTTAACTTTTCTTACATAACGGAACTTGTTATTAGAACTTTATAATGTAGAAATATGTGAAATGTCAGAAAAATTTGAAAGCTATTATAGGTATATTTATCTGCTTTCCAATAGTTCTTTTAACATCATTATTAATTTCAACTTGGTTTCCTGAATTTGAAATAATGGCGCAAAAGAGCTTATTTAATTTATGAAAAAGTTATCATATTGACAGGTACATTGTCTTTTACAGACGCCTATGTTGCAGATGAGTTCTGAAATTGGCGACTGTTCCAACAGGCATGATGTTCAAACCTATATATGCCTGCTTCCCAAGACACATCAATATATTAAGGATAAAAAGAGAGTCTAGATTATAGGGTCTAGATAAACTCTTAGACACTATTTTCAGAAATTTAATTCTTACGAATGTGTAAGTCTTCTGGACCGAATCTATTAGAGAAATAATGTGCTAATTGATGAATTTTCCAGTTTGTCTAAGTATGAGTGTGTATTCCTGACAAGAGCTACCTTTAACCAACGTACACACTCCAGCTCATGCTCTCCAATTACATGTCCAAATCTTGAAAGGAACCCATCTATGCATACAAAAACTTGTTAATAAAAATAGTCTTCAAATTGTAAATTCCATCTTCATAGATACTGACCAGACTTTCCCTATGAAGAAGCCTGGGCCAGAAATCAGAAGGCTGAAGTTGTCATTCTGACCCTGCACCTTGCTCTCAAGGTGACTGGAAGAATCCTTTTTTTAGCTCACACTTATAAGTGAGAGGAACAATTCTTAATATTTCTGAGCCTTGCATATCTCATCTAAATGAATAAATTAAAATAATTATATTGAAGCCTCTGCCAGCTATATATAACACAGTCTCCTACAATACATATGGAAAATAAGATTTACAGTACATAGGGAATTAAGTACATTTTCAGATACTTATTTCCACTATGTCAATATGGTCCCAGTAAGTGGAAAAATAAAAGCAAAAATGTGCTTCAAATTATGGGCTGATTTCTAAAATCTATCTGTTAAGATTCTGTGTTAGAAAACTTAAAAATCTTCCACTAAAGTTTAAAAATTATTCTGGCCTTATTTTGTATTCCAGGTACCGAATAGGAAGATAATTCTCGTTCGAAAGTTATAAGCTAGTGTATAGCCCACTGACTGACTTACTAATACTTATTCTTTTGCTTTAACGTTTGAAGTTAAATTGACTACTCCCCTTTTTTAAGAAAAGTATTTTATATGCTAGGCAGTATGCAAGAGTTTCACAATATTCATGTAATTTTATTCTCAAAACAATGTGGTTTTAAATAGATTTTACAAAAGAGAAACCTAGGTTTTTTTGTTTATTTTGTTTGTTTGTTTACTGTTTGTTTTGTGACAGAATCTCACTGTGTCATCCTGGATAGTGTCATGGGATCATCTTAGCTCACAGCAACCTCAACTCCTGGGCTCAAGCCATTCTCTTGCCTCAGTTTCCCAAGTAGCTGAGACTACAGGTACCCGCCACAAGGCCTGGCTAATTTTTCCTACTTTTAGTAGAGACGGGGTCTCACTCTTGCTCAGTCTGGCAGCAAACTCTTGAGCTCTGTCAATCTACTCACCTCCACCTCATAGAGTGCTAGGATTATAGGCCCAAGTCACTGAACCAGCTGAAGTCTATGGTTTAAAAGTTTCAAGTGACAGAGCTGGAATTCAGTCCTAGATCTGACTCCATGGCCTCCACTCTTAATTAAAATCTCCTCTTTCTTTTGAAGGCTATTACAAAGAAAGATTACTCAGACCTAAATGGCTAGGTTATACATGTGTATATATACACAATGAACATTTGTTTTTGCTTTCCTACCCACTTTCCCACAGAGCCATAATCTCATAGAACTAAACAATATCCTCAAAAATAGGTGTGAACTGCATTTATAATTCATGACAAGTTTGGTGCTATTTAGTTGAGGATACGTAGACATCGACACACAAACCGATGTGGTGACCTAAGTCCTATATATAGTCAAACTTTACCAATGCATTTATGAAAATACATTGCAGAAAAGTTTTCCCTCATTTTGACCTTATTTCTGTGTCAAGCGCGTCTTTATTGTAGTCAAGTTCACTTTTCCCCTGCTTTTCCCCTAAGGAGATGACACCATCTGAAATGTTAGGCTATCTGTTGGTTTGCGTTTGTTCTCAGGGAAGAGGCACTTAGTAATTCTCACACTGAGGCTTTTTCAGCCAGAATGCCACCAGCAGCGTGTAATGGCAGCTTTCTGATTTTACTTCTGTTACAGAATAATAAAAAAACGCTAGCCACAGTCAGTTTCTTGTTTCCCAATGTATCAAACTCTTGGATCCATTGACTTCTTCCCTTGCATTCTCTTTTCTAGCAGCATATTGACAGCCTCAATATTATTACCCCACTCTCTGGATACTGTGAGAGCCTCATGCTGACTCTGTGTTCCTATAAATGGATAGCAAAAGTGGTTTGCTATTGTCCTGTTACAGTTGCCATGGCTGACTCCTTGTGCCCTTGCAGACTGGATGCTATTGCTCATGCTATTGGTTTCATTTCTGCTTTTGGATTCTGGATGTATTTAAAGAACAAAACTGGTTCTTTCCTAAAGCAACAACCTATCGTAAAAGTGAAAGGGTTCACTATTGCATGACTATTAATTGGAGAATTTTCCTCCTGGGAGACATGTCTGAATTTTTAGACACTGAATTATATTAGTCCCCTTGGGTGTATTACATTTCTTATTTGCTAGCTCAGAACTAAACTAAATACCAGAAAGGTCTGAAGGAATTTCCTAGCAATAATATTACTTTCTTTGTCATTGCCAGGAAGATTTCTTCATTTTTTTTTATCTTCCCCCCAACCTTTAACTTAATTCTTCAATCAACCCCCCAAATGATCACATCCTAATCTCCAGAACCTGTGCATATATTCTGTACATTGAAAGGGGAAGTAAGTTTAAGAACTCAAGATGGAAAAGATATCCTGGATTATCCAGAGAGCCCAATGTAATCACAAATGGTACTTATAAGAAAGAGGCAGGAAAGTCAGAGAGATGTGATAAGGAGGCCGGAGACTGAAGTAATGTGCTTTGAATGGAGGAAGCTACAAGCCAAGGAAAACATCTGGCTTCTAGAAGCTGGACAAGGCAAGTAAAAGGATTCTCCTGCAGAGAGTCCAGGAGGAACCATTTCTGTTGACACTTTGACTTTTAGCCCAGTGGGGCTGACTTTGGATTTCTGATCTCCAAACTTCTAAGATAATAAACTTATGTTACTAAGTTACTAAGTTGTGGTAATTTGTGGCAGTAGCAATAAGAAACTAACACATCAATTTATGGTGATAAGTTGGGTATTCAGGAAGATTCATTAAAATAATAAAAATCACTTTACATTCTTCTAAGAAAATATTCATTAAAGAATGTTTAACTCACTTTACCATTAACTTCCTAAGTCCCTGTGGAGCAAGATGCTCTTACTAATTAATGACTGTGGTAGCCGTTTGGTATTCCATCCTGCATGCTTTATTCTCTAGTGATTGAGCAGATGTGCTGAATCTTCTCGATTACATTGAGTCTGATTTGTAGAAGTAACCACATTTTTCACTTACACTGAAGCACACACCACTGCTACCATCCCTCCAGCCACACCCTGCCTGTGCTGAGAACTGAAAATGAGTTTACTAAAAGAAATCTTGCTCAGTAGATCTGAGTTTTAATAATCAATACTGTAAAACATTTGTAGGTTACATCTAAATTTCTTCATCTCTCTTTTTGAGTTTTTTGAGTCTCTTTATAAACCATGGTATAACTTTTATGCATTTTCACCTTATAATTATTGATTTAATTAGTGTTTCAGCCCCACTCTTTACCCACTGTGTTTTCTTAAGCAACTAATTCACCACAGGCCTTTCAATATCTAAACCTGTTAGCTTCACTCCTCGAGGACTGGTAAAATAACATTGCTCTTTATATTTTTATTTTTCATTAATTTATTCAAAAGCAACTTAGTAAATGCCTACTATATACTAGGTATTAGACATACAGAGATGAAAAGTTAGGGCCCTTGCTTCCAAAAAATGTCTAACTTTGAGACATTTTGCTTCAGTTTTTGTGGAAAATTGTGTTGGACAAAATGATACTAAATAGTTCTATGGTAATTTAAAAGTACTTTAGGACCATTGGAAGGATCCAGAATATTCTTATAAGTAAAGTGATTGTTAGGGCATGTTCCATTAGAAATCATTCATAGTAAAGAAACTGAAATTGGAAGTGTTTGGAAACAGAAGATAACAACAGGAAGTGGTTGGAGAAAAAGTTCAACAGGAAGAAAAACAAAGATAATGAGTTTCGGCCAGTGATGTAACTACCTTCTAATTGTGCACACTATGTCTTCTAAGAACTGTGCCTGTTGAAATGATCTGAGAATTAGAAGAGAATACAGAAAAGAATGTAGAATATCTACCACAAAATTTTCTAGGGAAGTGAATAGCTAGTTAAGAGCTTAGAAGAGAAAAAAAAATGCAGGAATTTATTTGAGATAAGTGAAGTTAGTTTCTTTCTAAAACCTAGATCATCATGGGCTACAAGCTAAAAAGCAAAAGTTATTGTAGGCCCAAACTGAAACACCCGTTCAGCTAAAAAAAAGCAGTTTCCATAATGAACTGTTTTCCAAAGCTGAAAAAGAAGGGAAGAAGAGCAAAAAGAGGCATTTTTATAGTAAAAATTCTCACTGAAAAACAGAAATATTTGAAACAAAATCAATGACAAAATAAATAGTATCTCCTGCAGATCTTCTGAATGTTCCTTTTTTTCCTTTTCTGTGGCTAGACTAGAATGTATGCCCCCCACTATTCTGAGGGACCAGGTGTGGGAGCACTTAGTCTTTTGAAGAGGCCACCTTTGAGCACTCTTGCTTCCCTGATGAATCTATGGGATTTCAGGATAGAGGATGAGCGAGGGCTCTCCATGGCTCAGGCTCTCCATTCTGTTGCAAGGCATCATGTAGAGTTCGTGGACACTGAGCCTTTGAGGAAAGCCGAAGGACATCCAGGCCATCCTCATAGGGACCAATGAAAAGCATTTCTTCATGAAGATCCTGGGATCAAAATGTCATGTAAAAAAAAATTAAGAAGACAAAAACAAAACCAAAAATGCCATGTATATTTTTAAAGGAAAGAGAAGATGTTATTTAGGGTGATTTCTTTCTGAGCCTAGGTCAAGCATACCTAGAGAGAGATGTTTAAAATTACAATGAAGAAAAAGTAAGAGGTTAAGTCATAGGTATAGCTAACTATCAAATGGTAGCTTGAACAGGCACAGATATATACGATGGAATAATGAAATCAAAATTTGAGTTAAGGGAGAATAATTCTTTTTTACTCTAGGCCACTGGTTCTCAACCTTCCTAATGCTGCGAACCTTTAATACAGTCCACAGGGATCGCGACCCATAGGTTGAGAACTGCTGCTCTAGGCCATAGCGTAGTACAGGTGCCCAGAATAACTTCATGGATCTCTCCAGCAGAGTCCCAGATAATAATTTGGCTTTTTCTTCCCTGGGCCAACTCCTAAGAAAGAATGATAACAAGCAGTATGGAATTAGGCATTACTGGTCTCCTGACAACTATAAAAGCATAATCCCACCATCATTTCCAAAAGATGAGTTTATCATACCACTAACTCCTAAAGCTAAAGTAATAGACCATATGGACCAATATAAAAAAATGTTCATTGTAGTAAAATCAAAGATAGTAGTTGGTTATAGGAAAATTCACTCATATTTCTAAAATTTGCAGGAATTTCCCTAACTTGTTAATAATTCTCTTGCTTTGAGATGTGTTTTGCTAGAAGTTTTGAAATGGAGTAATTTCAAATTATTATCAGACCGGAATCCAACGATGGTATTGGATTAAGAATCAAGATATTGGGAGTCTTTTCCCCACTGAATGTTTTTAATTGGCTTGTCAAAGATCAAACAGCGGTAAGTAGCTGGGTTCATCTCTTGGTTCTCTATTCCCAGTTCTGTATTTTTAAAATACAACATAGTCTCTAAATATTTCCTATCCATATTTCACCTACAATATTTATTTTTATTAATAAAAATGTAGTAATTGGTAAGTTAATTGTGTGAGTGTCAAATGGTAGCACTCAATAAGAGATTTTTCTCTTTAAAATGAGGCTATGTTTGGGCTCAGAAACAATATTCATTATTACGTATTAATTTGTTCCCTCAATTTCTGTTTTCTACCTTCTTTCTGCAATTGTTTTTATGTCCATATGTGTATGTATTTATCTTTGAAAGTCAGTCATCCTGGTTCTTTTCATAACTTGTTCATAAAATTTATCTTCTTATTCTTTTCCCTGAGTTCTAGAGAAATTATTGTTTTATCATTTATATTATTGACCTGTTTTGTACAATATTCTATCTGATATTTAAAAGATTATGTAAAACTTTAGTTAGCTGTATCAAGATTTGAAGTCATTGCCATAACAACTCGCCTCCCCTCCACACACAATTGGCCCGTGTTGTTAATGCCCAGTGATCTTAATCGTAAGTCGCTGCTTAGCTTAATGCCAAGTATTTATTATCTAGAGGTACTTTTCTCTTCAGGGTTGAGAAAAGTCATTTCCAAAGCTATCATATGCAGGCAAAATGGGAAATTATAGCTAAATATACCTTTATATACAAAATAATTATTGTAAAAGCTTACAAATTATTTTTGACATGTTGGTCACCTCTTTATAAAATTTTGTAAGGAATACTTTGCAAATAAAGGTACATTTCACTATAATTTCCCATTTTCCCCATGCATAGTGACTTTAGGAGTGACTGTTTGGACGCTCTGGGGTTTGAAATACATAATGAGGCCATCAGCTCTCTTTACTATCCTGTCTCATCTTTATGTTATCTTTGAAACTCATTTAGTTTTCAGGATTTCCCCTAAATTTTAAAAGCAATGTGTATGTTCTCTGTTTAGTTTCCTTTTTCAGTCATTTCAAAAATATTTGTGAAAAAGGGGTGATAAATTCAAATCGTCTCCTGACAGATATTGACTTTGCTTATTTTCAAACATGTGTTACAATAGAAAGTATAAGAAAGTATAATGCCACCAGAATTGGACATATTTCTAGTTCTATTAATTGGGAATATGCTAAATTCTAATTACAATCGAGTGTTAAAACCCCTCCCTCTCTGGCCAATCCACTGTCATTGAGGAAACTTGAAGTTGGATTTTTCCTCCCTGGAAAACTAAAGCAAGGATCCTGAGCTTGTGATCACACCGGAGGGCTGGAATTCTGCTGCCACCAACTCTATTAGCCACGTATTGTGCTGGACATACAGGCGCTACTCTGCCAATCATTCTCATTACAGTAGTAATTCTTTAGATTTGAACAGGTCTCACATCACCTTTCATTTCTTTTTTAAAAAGTGCCAATCTTCAACAGACCCAAAGTATTATTTCAATTGTACCAGTCATATTTTAAAATTTACATTTATATAGGCATATTATGCACACACTATGTCTATAGTTGTGTACTTGTCTACATAGCAAGCTCTTCCTATGACAACAGGGACCTTCTATCTTTTTTCTTTTCTTTTTTTTTATCTTTTTTCTTCATGTTGGCATTCAATCACAGTATATACTCTCTGATAAAGAGGACCTCTTGAATTTTCACATTAAACTCCTCAAATTTCATCCATTAATATACATCCTTTGTGCTTTAGTGAACTGTTGCCACAACCTGAACTTTAAAATTATATCAAGTTAGAGAATTTGAATTTCAGAGGATCAATCTGTGACTACAGGTGGTGGCACCTGCAAAGATGATGACCTGTTAGTCTCCTGTTTTTATGTGTTTGCAACAGCATGCCAGTCTCTTCTGAGTCCCTTTCTAGTTTTATTCACTTACTACAATAGATCTAGCAGGTCCAGTACTACTATTAACCCAATTTTATATATGGAGGAAATGCGACAATTAAAAACCTAAGTAGCATTGTGAAGGATACAAAATAGTAATTGATAGAGGTAGGACTGAAAAAAGCAATCTAGCTCAGAATCTAAGCTCCTGACCAATACATTGTTCTGCCTCTCAGTAGGACAAGATCCTGTTCTTTCCACTGAGAAATGCAAGATGCACAAAAATAAACTCCTATATTTAATTTTTCTTCTACTTTGAGAAGTTGTAGTTTTTTCTTTAAATATTGTCCTCAATTCACTCTGGAGAGATTCCATACTGTATAGCAAAGATCTAATAGATCTCATTTGACCTTAAACATACGTTTGTTAAGCTCTTTGTGCTTTGAGCTGTAGCAAGTATTTAGCACATATGATCTCATTTAATGTGAAATACATAATGCTAGCTAGCATCATTGTCCTTTTTACTAAGATAAACATAGAACCTCAGGGTTTAAGTCAACCATCCAAGTAGGTGACAGGTAATGCGGGAAGTAACTCCTTTCAGGTGCCTAAGCAGAGGAGAGTCAAATGATTAGAATAACGGCTCCTGCCTGGGATCAGGAATTCACTGAGCTTTAGACAGATGTTTTGTTCCTCTGTTACACTCTGCTTTCTTGATACTGAAACACAGGCTTTTCCTCAGTGAAAATGGTATGAAAATTTCATTTCATATAATCCAGAACTAAATCTGTCAAACTTCATTATTACAAACTTTGATTTAGTAGCAGCATATAGCACTATATTTTCACTCATTTAACAAACATTTATCCTCTATGGGAAAATTGTGATGCTGAAGATAGTAAGACTCGATTAAAAAAAGAAAAAAGGTCAACAAAGAACAAGACATTCATTAATTTTGCATTGCATTTTAAATACATTTTTCATAATTAATTTTCATTATTATAATGTGAGTTCTCTGAGGGCAAGTACTGTGTCTTTTATCCTTATAATTTCTGAGCGTATCACTGGGAATTAATATAGGGATGGGGAAAAGTTCATGGCTCCAGAGTCCCACAGATCTGGCTGAAAAAGCAATTTTGCTACCCAATTAGCAGTAGGGAAATAAGTTAAGTTCCCTGTTGAATGGGGAAGTAATACTTGAAAGGATTTTGATGAGAATTACATAAAATAATGCATATAAATAGTAATATTTAACACGTCGTAGTTTTTCCAATAAAACAATATTATTAATTATTACAGGTGTTAAATCAGTAGTTGTTAAATGAACCCTGATGGAGTACAATAGGTACTATAATCCACATCAATTATAAACCTTTATACTTTTATGATGAATGAGTGAGAAGCCTACTTGACAAGCTCTAGAATGTGGAGCTTGAGAAGCTGTGAGAAGCTCATCAGTCTGTTCCTCCCAGGTAGGTTAAGTCTGCCAATCACGAAAGAGCAGGAGGAAGAGAGCATCGAAACAGCACAGTCCAGACAAAGCTTCAAAGGTTCCCTTGTTGATAACACAATTTTTTCCCCAAGGCATGGGATAATTTTGTGGATATAAGTTCCTCAGAGAATATGAAGAAAAGGCATCAAACAAATCTAAGATGTCATTCATCTTGTGGGGAAAACATGCTGATTAATACATTTCTGGACTGAATTTAAGCCTTGCTTAAATAAAAGCTGGGGCTCTCTGAGATATGCACAGACTCAGTAGCCTGAAGAATGCAGCTGATAATGTTGCTGTGAAATTATTTTTGACAGGTGCCTTTCAAAGCATTTTTATCTGTGTCATCTGTCACAATATGCCTAAAACTCTCAATGAAGACGAAAATGCCAACTAGTTTTAAATTAAGCAATTGAGATACCATTTTTTAGCTTCCTCTGTACTTCTCCATGCTTATTTCCACTATATATACTACAGTAAATGGGGTAATTATCAGGTTGCCCACTGAAGACCTATTTTAAATAACACATAATCATACTGTTGCAACTCATTTTTCTGTTACTGCTTTCTGAAGCTTATGCAATATTATCTAGTGTGAAAGTACTTATTGGATAAAATTAGAATTCCCCAATCCCATTTTTAACCAAAGCTGAATCAGTTTTGAGATGAAAATGTCAACATCTCACCCTAATATATTTCTTCTAAATTGTTTCCACATTGTATAGGTAAATTAAGAAAAATAAGGGATAATGTATAAGAGTTCATTGCTCCTTACAACTCAGATCGTAAGTGCACACACACACAGATATACTCAACTTAATGTCTCATCCCACTCTTACTTTTGAATCTGTCCTTTTAAATAACTTTAATTTCCTTCTGAAAAAATAATCTAGGTCATAGGTAATCTTCATTTTATTGACACTTGCTAGACTTCCAAAAACAGGCTTATTGAATTGATTGAATTAGGGGAGAGAACAAAGAAGAGAGATTAAATATTTTGTCACATTCTAAAATTTTTATACTATTAAAATAAACATTTGGCATTATGGGTAGCATTTAACACAGAGTGTTTTTAAACTCCTTAATTTAGTTTTGATCAATAATATTGTCAATTTTTAAAGTTATTGAAGTTTAGGAGTTATAAAGTGGGTTGATTTGGTTTTGAATTTGAATAATACTTGCCTTTTATATATAATAGCAACTTTTAAAGACTTTTGGAAAAGAAAAGCCATGTCTTGTGTTGATAGAACACTTGTTATCTCAGAAGAAGTCTCTATTTTCCCATTTTATGTTTTTTCTTCTCAGGACAATAATTGTACGTGTAATTTTGTGGAATAATAGAAGTATAGGATATAATAGCCCCATGGTTAGCAAATACATAAGGCTAAGGACTCAGTGTTCCATTATTCTAAATAGTATTAACTCAGCAGATGTAAAACAGTACTTTGGAGATTCTACTATAATTCAACATCTCAACACAGCAATGATCAGCAGGTAATTCTAATGTTAAATGGACAAGGGAAAATAATTATGGAAGAAAAATATCAGAAAACAGTCTGAATCCTACACTTTGCACTGACAACAGTAAAGGCCCATCTCTGCTTCCCTGAATCTGTGCTGCAGAATGTTGTATCCTGTGCCAACATCATAGAATACTGAACAGTCATTAAGCTATGGAGATCCGTAAACAACCTGCCCTAGTTACACTTTATTGGAGGTGGGAGCAAGGCATCTTGAAAGATCCAAGAATATGTCATATGCAGAAGAGAGACAGCTTGAGAGAAAGAGAGAGAGTAGAATATCTAAGTTGACATCTGAGTCCAGCCTGTACTCTGAATTTTAAAGTATTGCCACAGTCACTGGGTATTTAGTAGGCAAAAGTACCAGGTCATTTTCTAGGCTTTATTGAGTTAGAAAACCTGCAATAATTACCAGATCAGATTACTCATCATTTTAAACATGATTAAAATTATCATAAACTTTAAACTGATCACATCAAATTGCAAGTGTTAGTTATTCTCAACACTCGAGTTGTATTATTTTTTCTGCAGGGACTAAAATTCTACTGCTATGTGTAGGACTCTGTAATTTTAAATGAATAGCATCCTTAACTGCTTTTCTTTCTTCCATGCACTTTTTGATTAATATATATTAGAAACTAAAATAAACTACATACAAATGATTCTATTTTGTTTAGATCTTAGAGTTATGGTCTAACGCAAGCAAATATTGCCAAATTTGGATGTATGTCCAATAATGTAAATGTGCAGCATTGCTAGTTATGCAAGAAAAGAACAAGCATATCTTTTGCAAGGGTTAATGTAATCAAATGTTTGACCAATGAGGAAAACATCTTGGTCACCCTGTATGCCCCTGACACATCCGTCATAGGCATATCCTGGAACATTAGCTATTTTCATTGTACTATGCTTTATAAGGTCAATTGTGCCTTACATATTCTCAAGGAAGCCTGCATAAAATATTTTGTTTAATTGGCTCATTACAGCTATCAATTATTAAGCATTGTGTGGATGACTTTGAAAGTCAACTCAGGTTCAATTTATTCATTGAGCAATGATGATACTCCAGAGTGACTAGTTGGTATATATATAAAATGAGCGAGAAAGCTTGTTCAATTAAATCATGGTTGTTCACACTAATGAATCAGTTTCACAGAATTTAATGGATAGGCCCCATGTTGTAGATAATTCAATAAGGTGGATGACGAAGAACTATATTTAAGCATTGATTTGATATTTTATATATATATATATAATCATGATCATGGTATATATATATCTCGTATATATATATCTTATATATATATATCTCGTATATATATATCTTATATATATATATATATCTCATATATATTATATATATAAGCTCTTATATATATATCTTATATGTATTATATATATAAGAGCTTATATATATCATATATATTATATATATAAGCTCTTATATGTATATATATCTCAAGATCTGAGATATATATATATAAGATCATGGTATTTTCTACTGTTCTGAAAACTAGCAATGTTGCCAGCAATGCTGCATTAATCAAGCTTACTGAATTCATGCTGAATCCTCCTCTGAGAGAAATTTAGATGTTTATCAATCCTCAGACTGATGCAATAGACCAGGCTAAAGCAGAACTGATCTTACTTCCAAACTTCTGTGTTACATTGAATGAAGAAATAATTAACATGTTAGCTCTAAGCATTTATGCAGGTTTAGCTTTTCTATTTTGAAGAACGTGTTTTTCAGATTCTGGTGGACTAGAGTAAATTAAGGAATTGTGGAGGGCAGCCTTGAAACCCTGAACTTAAAATTCAAACTACTAACATTAGCAATGCAAAGTTAGTTTTAAAATTGGCCATGTATAATCATGACAATTAAAATTGGTACCAGTATTTATAATCTAAAGAACATTCCATTATCTAACTTGTTGATCTCTATGATTTTGTGATATAAAAAGAATAGCCAATACACACTCATTTTATAGATTTAAAGAAACTAGGGATAAAAGAAAGCTAATGATTTGTCCAAAGTTATAAATCAAGAAAATGGCAAATCTAGGATTTGAATTAAAATTGTTTACTTCAAATGACATACTTTTTATGATATTCTAGTAAAGTAGTTTGTTTTTCTGATAAAACTTTATAATTTCTATTATCTCTATTCTGTATATAAATTAAAAAGTAAAGTCATACACATAGAATGAATTTTTATTATTTGTGATTGAGTCATAATTAAACATTTGTGTGATAGCACTGGCTAAAATATTTCCATAAACTATTCTAATTAACCTTCAAAGCACTCTTTCTTATTAAGAAAATACTATACTTTTCCTTATTTTGACAAATATGAGGTAAGCCTCATTTTAAATAAATTAGGTGATAGTTGTTAAATTGCAGAAGACAATATATTAACTGTAAATGAACTCTGAATCTAGAGCTTTTTAGCCTTATACAATACTGTGTGTAATGCATATAGATATTCCTTTGTCTTAATATTGGTCCATCAAAATTTTATCATGAATTAAAAATAATAGTAAAATTATTTATTATATTCCTTTGTTTTTATACATGGTTTTCCCCAAAGACTTAAATTATAATTAATATGAATGAAAAAGTTTCTAAAGTTCCTTAGATTAATATTTGAAAAACTTCCAAGCATATTTATGTAATTGATTTTCCTAAAGATGCTAAAATGTTAATTTTCTCTAAGTACACTTAATCTAAACTCTTTTCATTTACTATCCAATATTGTCAATAGTATCCTTATATTATAATACAAAATAATTGTATGTGTTCCATGAAAACATTTGAAAATGACCCTCCCCAAAAAAATATCACATGAAAGGTAATCATCAGTAATTTTGCCATTAGAAACTATGTCCTATTAACACTTAGGTGCATACCTTTACATGTTTTTTACCTAAAGCCAGGTGTTATATGGCTTAGGGAGATTAGGCACATACCTTTTTTTTTTTTTTTTTTTGAGACTGAGCCACAAGCTGTCACCATGGAGAGAGTACATGTGGCATCACAGCTCACAGCAACCTCCAATTCCTGGGCTCAAGCGAGTCTCCTGCCTCCGCCTCCCAAGTAGCTGGGACTACAGGCACCCGCCACAATGCCCAGCCATTTTTTGGTTGCAGCATCATTGTTTGGCAGGCCAGGCTGGATTCGAACCTGCCAGCTCAGATGTACGTGGCTGGCGCCTTAGCCCGCTGAGCCACAGGTGCCGAGCCTGCCTTTACATGTTCTTTACCTATGCCACATATTATATGGCATAGGGAGATTGCATAACTGGCCCAAGGTCCAAAAGCCAAACACAGGTACAATTCAGACACAGTCACTACAGTTGTTCTATTATCAGTTTGTAAATATTTACCTGTGAAAAAAATCTTAGCCCACAAATGGCCCACAAATAGAGTGTATTTTGGAAATATGAGCTACAATTTTCTAATTTCTGCTCATGACTGCTACTCTACCCTGCCTCTAAAAACAAAGCAAAACAAAAACCACAAACTAAAAGGAAAAAGAGATGGCAGAACATATAAAACATATCATGCTCATAATGTGCAAAATCAACTCTGTTAAAAGCACTATACCATCCAAAGATATTTACAGATTCAGTGCAGTCTCCATTAAAATAATAAGACCATGTTTTACAGATCAAGAAAAAATACTTCTTCTCTTCATATGGAACCAAAAAACCCCCTGATATCCAGTGTAACCTTACATAATAAGAACAAAGCAGAAGGCATCACCTTACCAGACTTCAAGCTATACTACAAGGCTAGTAACCAAAACACAAAGCACTGGCACAAAACAGAGACATAGACCAATGGATCAGAACAGACAACCCAGATATGAAACCATCCTCATAGGCCCATCTGTTTTTGACAAAACAGATATAAAATCATACACGGGGCGGAGGGGGGGAAGAATTCCTATTTAATGAGTGGTTCTAGTTCAACTGAGTAGCAAATGTTAAAGATGGAGACAGGATTGGCAGTTCCCACCACTCACAAAAATTAACTCATAGTGGATAAAAGACTTAAACCCAAGGCAGAAAAATCTAAGAATCTTAGAAGAAAATGTTGAGAAGTGTCTTATAGATATCTTCCTAGGTAAAGAATTCATGAAGAAGACCCTAGAGGCAAGCACACCACCAACAAAAGCAAATAAATTAGACCTGATCAAATTAAAAATCCTCTGCACAGCCAAGGGCACAAAAGAGCAAAGAGACAAGCCACAGAGTGGACAACATGTTCACCTATGCTACATCTGATAGTGGACTGATCACCAGAATCTACAAAACATGCAAGCAATTCAGTAGCAAAAACCAAAGAACGCCACTAAAAGGGAGCAGAAGACATGCACAGAAACTTTTCAAATGAAGATATATACTAGTGACCAAAAAACTCACGAGAAAATGCCTAACGTCTGTAATCATTAGGGATATGCAGATCAAAACCACAATGAGATATCACCTAACTCCAATGAGAATGGCTCATATTAAAAAGTCTCAACAGATGCTGACGTTGATGTGGAGAGATAGGAACTCTTATACGCTGTTGGTAGGACTGCAAACTGTTACAACTTCTATTGAAAATTATGTGGTAAAACCTCAAAGAACTTAAAGTAGACCTATCATTTAATCCAGCAATCCCACAGCTGAGTATATAGCCCAAAGGAAAGAAGATCATTCTATAAAAAGGTCGCCTCCAGTCAAATGTTTATAGCAACCCTATTCATAATCTCAAAAACGTGGAAACAAACCAACTGCACAAATACATTAATGGACTAATAAAACCTGGAGTACTGTGTAGCCAAAAATTAAATGGTCATCTAGTACCTTTGGTGTCAACCTAGATAGAACTGGGAACCATTCTTCTAAGTGAATCATCACAAAAATGGAGGCACAGACACATGTATTTAATATCAAATTAGAATTAATTGACTAGCATTGCAGGTATGGAAGTCAGTCTCAATGAAAAGCAAGCTGCGGAAAAAGGTGAGATAGAGATGAGTAAATTAACACCTGGTGTGTTCAGAGCACACTATCTGGGAGAAGGGTGCACTTACACTTTGACTCAATCTGTACGAAAACAAAGTATGTAAAAAACACGTGTACCCCCTAATATTCTGAAAATTAAAAAAAATAGCTTTGTTTTGACTGTGCTTTTTCTTAAGATGCATATTTGACCCCAATCGAAGTATTGGTCTGGTTTCTTGTTTCTAATCAGTTAGAAACATGATTTGGGTTGTAATAGACTACATAAAACCACAAAACATGCATTTCACATAAAGTGACCTTAAAGTGTGAGCAATATGTCTTTTGCTTTATCTTTCATTCCTCCCAAAAGTGGTCAGGTAATGCTAATAGAGCAAACATTTATGCCCTTTATGATAGTCTCCTCTGCTGTCGTTGTATGTGATTAGTTCCTTGGTATAGAACACATACCCATAAAGGAAGAGCCTTGCTATGATCTAAGGAATCCCATGTAACTCATTGAAAAAGGGAACAACATTACTGAGTCTCTTGTCAGTGACTTGATTCTAAACAAATTGTGCTGGTCAGGCACACAGAATGTGTTCCGAATGATGATTGAAGTGGAACTGGCACCTCATTTGCAGAGTTGTGTTGATGCTAGGCCAAAATGTAAGCCAGTAAGTTTAGTCATGCTATTTCATTCTATATCTAAATTCTGGAGCTATGCAAGTGAAAAAGAAAAAAAAAAGACTTGGAAATATTTAAACAACTCTACTGAAAGAATTATTTACTATGACAAGATAATGGTTTATTATTAGAAGAAAAATGGCCTTCCAAATCCCAATACATTTAACAGGAACTAAAAACAAACTTAAGACAAACATGATATACTTATTTTGAAGTATATTCTTTAAGGATGATAGTTGAGTTTCTTTGATTCAAATATGCTAAATAACCATACATAAAAGAATAAATTTAGCTGCAGATTCTGAAACCATTGCCAAGTTTAGCAGATTAAAAAAAGGAGACTGACAAAGTTTAGTGAGAGAAGAAAAAGACTTTGTTTCAAAATGACAACTTTTTCACTGACCCAAGTAGTGAAAAAGAAAATTATAAAAGGTGCTTATAAAATGATTATTTCAGTACTCACTGAAACAGAAAATGTTCATTTTAAAATATATTTTTAGGCATACACTGAGGAAAAGGTAAGTAATAAAATCCAGAACTATCTTGAAATTCAAAGAAACTATTCAACCTTACTTATGTTAAATTGATGTATAAATCCTATTTAAAATAATTATCTAAATTAATAAGTTTATTTGGGTCATATGCATAATATAGAGAACCAGAAAACAAAAATCTAGCTTTGTTTGACATTTTATACTAATTATTTTCACAATGCGTTTTAACTATTTGAAATTTATTCTAATAACATGTTGTTCTGGTTATAATCAAGAACAGTAAGTATTCTAAGTCCTCTTGAAATCCATTAGAAATACAAAGATTGTTATGGATATTTTACTTTGTTTTGGGAGAACAAGGGAACATATGTAAGAAGAGACAAAAGTAGAGAAGAGCAAATACTGAATATGGAAGGAGAAAATAGAAAAGAATGAAGAAAAGATAGACGAAAGAAAATAAAAAGGATAGAAGCAAAGTAGATTAGGCTACAACGGGGTCCCAGGGTCTCATATCATAATGGCTATGCAATGGCCTCCCTGCCCTTGTCTTCCTCTAAGGACAGCCAACTCACCAATGGATTTGACCTTCATGGGCAACAACTGTAGCTGACTTTCACTGGGTTCACTATGGCCCTCACTCTTTTTATATTTTCCTCTTCAGACAAAAACACTTATTCCATGACCAAAGGCAAGTAATCATAAAAAAAAATCCACTCATGCCCCCTGACTGTGACCTACCAAATGCCATCAAATAGGAACAAACTAAATGGATTGTTTTTCCTTTGCAGTTTTTATTGGTTTGTTAGAGATAGAAATCTGGAAGAAGTAGGGATGAAAAAATAAAGACATAATCATGAAATGTTGCCATACAGTAGACTTGATGCCAGAGACCCATAAAAAATCCAAACTATTGACAGAAATGACTGAAGGAGCAGAAGTCTGCAGAGGCGAGTTGGTAGCAGATATGGAAAAGCTGACACAGAAACTGGGTTGAGTCATATTTATGTGTCTACATACTCTTATGGGAACTTCCCTCAACTGTAGGTTCCATGAATCTCTGGGCTATGATGAATCTTATGCCCAGCTTTTGTGAAATTTACCTCCCCAGACCATACCCATCCTTACTATAAGATCTACTTATATTCATGTATGTGTATTTTAATAGCTCAGTCTTGGTGACTCTGGCTGCAAATGGGAACTTTCAAAAAATACCAGGAGGTCCTAATTTAATTGGTCTGGAGGATGAGACTGACACTGATATTTTGTTTAAAATCTGCTAGGTGTTTCTAATGCAGCCAGGATTTACAACCAGTGGAATAACTCAGCTGGTTCTCAATTCCCTGAAATCAAGAGAGCCAACCTAAAATTCATGTTATTAATAGTAAGGAAAGGTAAAATTAACCACTGCTGCACTATGATTTAACAATTAAATTGTATGTTACTATACTGTGAACCAGTTATTCCTCTAATTAATGGCTTGCTTGTGGCTAATGATAATCCAATTAATTTGTTTAGCTTGTTCTGGTTTTCAAAGCATTTTCACACATTATCACAATTGCTTTCAATGGTAAGTTTCTATTATACTGCTAGCCTCCTCTCGTCCACATTTTTTTACATGTACATATATTTTATGATATCTTACTACAGTAATCTGCACTTTACCCCATATTTTATAGAATTCTTCTCAAAATTTATTTTACATTATTTTCTTAGAGAAGCATAAAGTGTGTTAATGTTTCCGGACCATTATTCATCCTCCTAATCAGGAATAAGAAAAATTTGTATCAAGGCTTACTATAGTTTTTCCATTAAAAAAATTATAAATATTTAAGATTTTGAAGATTTTACATTCTCTGTTGCAAATACTGTCACTGTAGTGTGAAAGCAGCCATAAACAACAGGCCGAATGAACGGGGCTATGTGACAAGGTGGAATTCCTGATTCAGCACACAGGCTAAGTTTGCCAAACCCTAGAGTGTATGAACGATGGTTTATCTGCACAAACAATTCCTGGGCTACCATCATTATCTTTTAAAACTTTACAGATGTTGCACCTCAGTATTAGGGTGCAAAAGGAAATTGGATAACGGAATGTTTATTCCCAGACAACCATCCTGCAGGGAAGGAAAATATATTGCTTCTTTGATTTTTCTGCCTAAGTCATTAGGATTCAAAATCATTCTCAAGAATATACCTAGGTACATATAATTTTTCCTGATACACAGTAATGGAAAAGCTTAAATATATCTTCAGTAAATGACACTTTAAAAATCTTTTACCATATTCTTCTTTTATATATAATTTTCATGACAGTATTTTCATCTTTTTTTTCAATCATTTCCTTCTGTTTCATCACTGTTCTCAATAATTTGGAGCCTTCATATAAATTGTTCATTCTGTTTTCTGTTATACTCAATCTAATTCCAGTTATATCGTCTATATTTTAGATTTATATTACTCTTATTCTTTTAGTTTTCCTTGGTTTCATATTAAGAACATTTTATTTCTACCAGTTCTTGGTGTATAGAGGTGCTATGATTTTGAATCTAGTCGACAATACAAATTTTATATATATTTTTTTGAAATCTCATTTCTAAAAGCAAGTCTACTTCATAAAAAGGGCATCTTCTCAAAAGTTTTGACTGGTTGTCATCCCTTTCAACTGCCTAATGTTTTTCATGTACCACATAATTATGCTTATGTTGGTTTTATAAATAACAAAAGATGGATTTATACCCAGAAAAAAAAACTTTATTATTATTATTTTTTTTTTTTGCCAGTTGAATTTCTAATACCCCGAGGCATGTTCTTTGAGAATCAAACACCCATTCCCAGAGATGAGGAGCAATTTAGATGTAGTGCCTTTTTGTTTTGTTTCTTCAGGACTGCAGAAAGCTGAGGGAGGTGGATGGAGAAAGCAATAGAGGGGAGGGTTGTGGCAGGGACGGCACCTGTGTGCTGGACAGTTCCTTCTTCTGTGTGTGTTTTGGTAACTCTGAGTAGCTAAGTCTATATCCTCATTCTCTTCGGACACTGTTACTCCTTGGGAAGCAGCTCTCACAGGACCCTGTGCGGTTGGGCCCAGCCTTCCCATCAGAGCAAGAACAAATGCAACTGCTGAATCCCTGCTCTGGGGGAAGCAAGTGATCTGGTTGCAAATAAATTGTTTAGGGAAAAGGGTTGCAAATGAGTAAGTCAAAAACACACTTGTTGAAATGATAAATTGGTGAAAAATAATTTTTTTCCAGTCACTGATTTTGCAATTTTTCCAGGCACTGATGCCTGCTTTGCTTTTAAAAATAGCAATTACTCAAACTAGAGAAATAGTAGTCTGATTGTCTCTTGTGAACAGCGGTCAGCAAGTGGTACCCGCTCTACTTTTACAATCATTCTTATAGCCAGCTTTCTCTAATTATAAATGAGTGGAATTAAGACAATGGCTGTAATAATGTCTATATTTATTGGGAATGCCAAATTATTGATAAATAATCTAGCTTAGAATTTTTTTTTTTTTCTGAATGGAACCTACTTTAGCTATTTAGCTGTGTTTACTCCATTTACTCTACACAGTTTTTTAGTTCTTTAATGAATTAAATAGTTTTGATAAAGTCTGTTATAAAATGCCAACTGAAGCCAATAAATGCATACTCTTGGTTATTGTGAGAAATATTTGCCTGGCATGTGACTCCCTGATCTTAACGTCAGAGTGTCTCTATCATCTGGTTTGCCCAGTTACTTGCAAAACACGAGTGAATGCATCAGGGAAAAATATTTTAAAGTTAATAAATAATTGGACACATGCACATTCTATTAATTAGTAATCTTGGATAATTTTGGATATTTATTGTAACCAATGTGCTTTTCAGGTGTTCCTTTTGAATCATTCCTTGGGGCTTTTTAATACTTCCACTTTTGTGTATGAACTTACATGGTCTGTACAGCATGACTTTCCATGGTCTGCCAACCCCACAGATGACCCTGAGCAACTCCTTGAGGGAGGAAACTGAGGCAAAATCTCACCGACAGAAACTTGACCAGGCCAGATTCCCTTTCCTGGAGTCAGTCAAAACTAAGTTACCATACAGTACCTGCCACTGAAGAATCTTTTTAAAAGTCATTAAATACCTGGCTCGGAGCCTGTGGCTCAACGGGCTAAGGCACCAGCCACATATACCTGAGCTGGCGGGTTCGAATCCAGCCCGGACCTGCCAAACAACAATGACAGCTGCAAACAAAAAATGGCCGGACGTCGTGGCGAGCGCTTGTAGTCCCAGCTACTTGGGAGGTGGAGGCAAGAGACTCGCTTGAGCCTAGGAATTGGAGTTTGCTGTGAGCTGTGATGCCAAAGCACTCTATCCAGGGTGACAGCTTGAGACTCTGTCTCAACAACAACAACAAAAAAAATGTCATTAAATACCTTTCTAACTCAAAATCACTTAGGTTAAAATTACCTACCACTCATATCAACACAGGTTGTTTGAAGATTCTTTGTTCAGTCTATCTATATTTTTAATTATTGTCTTAGTAAGATGCCTATAATTAACTGCCATATTATATGGGAAAACATTTTACATAAATTTATTTTAGTTCAACATTTTAATTTAATTTCCTCTTTTTTTTTTCAGTTTCATATTGTGACCTAATTGTGTACCGATGTCCCTGTTACGTTTGGCAAAGAAACTCATTAATTCTATTACCTCTCGCAGATAAAAGGGGAATTGTGAAATGGCTAGCAGCAACAGATCAATACCCTAACTCAATAGAGATAATTATTGAAATCACTGGGAGACTAGCAAGCTGTCAGCTGTAAGCAATCATTTTAGGTCTGGGATAAACCTTCAGAAAACACAAAGCACACTCTCAGTGTATTATTTTAGAATGGAGAGTCTTACGCTAATGGTTGTCTTTCCATTATTCATTCCTGCAGATCTGTTATTGTTAGTTCCTGATGATATATATTGATTTTTAAATACCTTGGCCCACTATGCTTCATACTGAACGTTAATTCCTCTGTCTGATATGTTCCCCATCTACTATCCTTACTTTCTTGTCTTGACTAAATTTTATTTACTTGATATTTTAAAATACGAATATCTTACTTGAACTTAAGCATTTGCAGTGATCAGTCATGGAAATGTAGAAAAAAATTATCATATCTACAAGTGAAAGTGAAATTTTTTATGCATGTAGAATTTCTGCTTCATCTGAATTCTGCCTTTGTGATAAATTTGCATTTTGTGTGCTAGTTATGATTTCTTTGTGTGAGTGGAGAAATCACTGAAAATCACCTGTAGTTATTATCCAAGACTCACTTCCTTATCTCTCTCAAATTCCATACAGCTTTCTATTTCTCCTAAACTATCGTGGTAAAATATCCTTTTCTCCTCATTTGATAGCTTTTTTTTTTTTTTAACCTTCTATCCTGGGATTCTTCCATCCCTTTCAAAAATTATTGAATGGAACTTAAAACCTTATTATATTCAGGAATTCAAATGAAAAGCTATTCTATTGTGTATGCCCTGAAGAAAATCAATGAAGCTGAGCTCTACATCAGGCACATTTTTCACTTTTGTCTTGAATTGCTGTGTCAGCATCTTCACAAGGATATTTACAAATACACAGGTAATAAAAAACATTACTTATAAGAATGTTAGATTAAACTTCTGTAGATTCCAACCTATCATTATAGAACATGGTATAGTATGGCTTCTTTCTTCAGATTAGTAAAAAATAAATTATGTGAAATAAAAGATGGGTAGAATTTTATAACGTATTAGATGAATAACATGGCCATTGATGGTCACTTTTAAGATATTGATTTTCTCTTTTGAGGTAAGGGAGATGTAACCTTAATTACTCACATATTCCTTTTCACCTATTGTAAGTCTTGTTTTTCTCTTACTGATCTCTTGTCATCAGAGGTCAAAAATATCACAAAAATAACTTGCCCCCCACTTACAAACAAAATGTGTTTTTAAAAAATTACTACAGAAACTTGAGGGAAAAGTGAAATGAAAGCATTTAAGATCCAGAAAAAATTACATTTCTAAAAACAGTAGCATACTGCAAGGAAATGGATGGTTGATTTCTATAGTTGCTTCCACTGTCATGAAAGCAATCCACTGTTTTTAGTTTTTTATTTGATAAGGTAAGACAAAGAGTGAATAAAAAAAAAAGGGAAGTCTTTTTCCAGGTGCTCAGATTGCAAATTTGATAATCAATTTATTCTTTATGTAAATAGTTAATGCTAACAGATGACAAGCTTGCACAAAAACTGGTTTTATAGATGACTAGGGACCTTTCAAACTTTGGTGTATAATCTATCCCACAGAAGAAGTGTAGAAAGTAGTGTCTCGCTGTGACATTACAGGAATTAATTTTAGGAGCAGACTCACACACATGGCTAGTGGTCCACTGGGGGAATGCATTTATTTTGTTTTCAATCACTTAGTCCTAGGCATTAAGATGATGGATTTATCCTGATCCTAAAGGCTTTCTTTTGAAAGTCAAAGTCCCGTGGTCCACAGAAAAGCACTTAATTCATTTGGCGATGAAAACTTGTTTAAGAAATACATTGTGCAAACAGGAACAGTTGTCCACTCTCTCAGCCCTTCTCTAGATGGATCCTCCTTTTCTGATTAGACTTTCCTAACAGTAATTCTTTACTTTACAATAATGAATACATATGATGCAGGGTTTCTCAAATTCTACCCTACCAATATTTTGAATTAGATAATACTTTGTTACAGGAGGCTATTCTGAGCACTTCAGGATGTTAAGCAGGTTCCCTGGCTTTTGCCCACTAGATGAGGACAGCACCCTCCTATTCCTGACAATCAAAAATATCTGTGGTCATTACTAAATGTCCCATGGAAGGCAAAATTGCCCAGGGTTTAGAACTATTCTTCTAATGTTTAGTACCATTGTTTATCTTTATTGGCATCTGGTTTACCTAGATACACAAAATTAAGTTAATTATCCGCCTCTGGAGTCACTTTTGAGAAGACATTGCCATCAATATTTAAAAACAAAACAAAACTGTGTCATTGGGTTGTCAAAAGGTTTGTATTAAGAATAATAATGTATAACATTTAATGAATGCTTACTTTGGCAAAGATAATTCCAAGCAGTTAAAGTGTATTAACTTCGGTACCTAGCGCTCACTTAAGCCTATGAAATAAATGCAATTACCTTTCATCTTACAGAAGTGAAAAGGGTGGTTCAGAGAGGTTACGCAATGACAAAATTATGCATCTAGCAAAAAAGAATAGGCAAGAAATGTACTTTGCAATATTCAAAGTTGTAAAGTCAGGTCAGATTCCTAGTAGGTGTCTATCAATATCAGATTAGAAGCAATAATTTGTCCAAGGTGTGAATGCACAGCCTGTTGTGGGTTCAGATTCTTGATTTTCATAATGATGCTTGACTTTATCGCCCTAATTCCTTACAAAAGTATTCTGACACTTGATTCTTTCAACTTAGCTTTCATAGATCCAAGTTTCACGTCAAGATGTTATTGATTTTTATGTTAGGTTTATAACCCGAGACTTTGTTAAATTACTTTATTAAAAATCGGAGACTTTTAACGGAGCTCTTAGAGTTTTGTAAAGTACAGGATCACAGCATTATCTAACAGAGATAATTTGACTTCCACCTTTACAGTGGGGATGCCCTTTCTTTCTCTTGTCTGATTGTGCTGGCTATGACTTCTGGGACCTTTTGGTGAAAGTAGGAGTACTTGTCTTGCTTTGATTCTGAGGAAAAATGGTTTCAACTTTTTCCTGCATTGTATGATATTGGCTGTGATTTTGTAATATGAAGTGGTATAATGAAGTTCACAAACTCTTCCTAGAAAAAGTGCCACATAACTCATTGCTGAAAATATCCTTATAGTCATCTCTGAAGTACTGCCATTGGGATACTATGCACCAACAGCAAGTCCACCCTTAAAAGCAATTTTGAGCGCAGTGCCTGTGACTCAAGGAGTAGGGTGCTGGCTCCATATGCCGGAGGTGGCATGTTCAAAACCAGCCCCGGCCAAAACCTGCAAAAAAAAAAAAAAAAAAAAGATGAGATGTCAAAAAAATAAAAAGCAATTTTGAAAACCTTTTTCTGGACTGATCATCACAGCTGCTGTTATATGAAAGTCTGACAACAAAGTTTGCAAACTTATTCTAGAAAAAATGCTTTGAATTGTGGACAAGGTCTGGCCTTGGTGCACAGCTTCCTGAAAAGAGTACTTCCAAAGGTGACCACAGTAATGTTCAGCAATGAGGTATGTAGCACTTTTTCTAGGGTGATTACACAAACTTAATTATCCAACCTCATATTTGGTTTTTGTTATTCTAAGGCATATTTCTTTGGTGACTAGTTTATTGAGGGTTTTTACAGTTCAGGATGCCAGATTTTATTAAATGCCTTTTTGGTATCTACTGAGATGATGACATTGTTGCTTTTAATTTAGTGCATTTGGTGAATCACACTTATTTGACTTGTTTATGTTGAACTATTTTTGCATCTCTGGGATAACCCACTTGATTGTGGTGAATTTCTTTTGGTTGTATTGTTGGATTTTATTTTCTAGTCCTGGAAAGTTTTCATCAATTGTTTCCTTAAATAGGTTTTCTAAACTTTTTGATTTCTCTTCCCCTTCAGAAATACTGATAATTTGTAAGTTTGGTTGCTCTTTTTTTTATTCATTTTTTATAATTCTTTTGTCTTTATTTTTGTATGAGATTCTTTCAAAACACCTGTATTCAGTTTTTGATATACTTTCTTCTGCTTGATATAGCCTATCCTTGAAACTTTTGAATGTACTGTTTTGTATTCCGTCAATGAAATTTTCAGCTCCCAAAATTTGTTTTTTCTTTTTTAAAGATTTATATCTTCATAGTAAACTTCTCATTTATATCCTGAACTGATTTTCTGATTTCTTTGTATTGTTTTCTAGATTTATCTTGCATCTCATAGAGCTTCTAATAGAATGAGTATTTGGAATTCCCTATCTGGCATTGCAAGAAATCCTTTTTGATTGGAATTTATCAGTGGACAATGACCTTGGTCATTTCTTTGCTTTCTTGTATTTCTTGTAATCCTTGCATGCATTGACATCTGCATGTCTGGTACAGCCGTCACTTGTTCTGATATTTTAGAATTATTTTTGAAGGGAAGAGTTTGATCCTGAAGGTATATGTATGTTGCTGGTTGAGTCGGATGCTGTAGCTTTGATTTTGGTTGCTTGCAATAGTATTATCTTTGTATGGTTTCATAGGCAGTACACAGGATCAGTGGTATTTCTGTGATGGCTTAAGTAACAGTTATTAGTTGACACTTGGTGAAGTTTTCCTGAACATCCCAGCTGACCCAGTGTTTGGAGGCTTTGGTCTGAGTATGCCTGATTTTAGGGCCCAGAGCAGGTAACCCTG
The DNA here is from genome assembly GCA_963573935.1 of Arctocebus calabarensis. Lineage (NCBI taxonomy): Eukaryota > Metazoa > Chordata > Mammalia > Primates > Lorisidae > Arctocebus > Arctocebus calabarensis. The sequence goes on from CAUYON010176620.1 coordinate 40,249, forward strand.
GGAACACGGTTATGCCTTGGGTGTCCAGTTCTTGGGCCTTCGGGTGGCTTGCTCAGAAGCTGGTAGCTGAAGCAGAGGAACAAGTATGTGGGTGAGTTGTTGGGCTGCTGAGCAGCTGGTGTGATATGGGAGGTGGCAGTAGCAGTGACAGAGCTATCCACTAGGACCCAAGTGTCCATGTTTCTATTACTGGTAGTGGCAACAGAGCAAGCATTCTCGTACCCAGTCCCACAGCTATTTGCAACAGGGTCAGGAATATTGTCCTCAGTGTGCTTAGGAAACCTTGGCCAGGTGATGGTTACAGACACATCACCTTAAACATGGCCCCAGTGTGCAGGGTGCAGCCCACACTAGACTCTCAAAATGGCTCTGGTATGGGCTCAAATTAAAGCAAGCAGGGATCGTTTCAGGCAAGCAGTATGAACAAAATCCTGTGGACCATGGATTCACTCACATCTCGGCCTCACAGGTGTGTGTGAAAGGTGATGGGAATTGTCCCAGGTGTGTGCAGGCAAGTTTCGGCTTCCCTGTCTCTCCTCAGGTGAGTGGCAGATGCATTTGTGGCAGCCTGAGCTCAGTCAGAGGTGGGGCGCTGCCCTGCTTATAACTCCCAACCTGGCTCCTTTGGCCTATGACCAGAGAGGGTGCGGCCTTCCTCAGGTAGCTTCTGCATTAGCAGGAAACAGTGGGGAGTACAGTTCCCTTAAGACTAGGTTTCTCAGCAGCTTGTCACAGGATAGTAGGCATCATTGTAGCTGTGTGTTGGAATGCCTGGTTTCCCTGCCCCTCAGTAGCTGGTAGCTATTATAGCTGTATTAACCCAATCTTAGCCTAAGGGCAGGACACAGACCAGTGATAAATTCTCAGAGTGGTGGCTCGGACTGGCCTCCAGAAAGGCTGGGTTCCCACCCAGGCAAGCATTGTGGAACATGCCATCTGGCAGAGTGTCAGTCTCAACTGCAGCCCACAGCAAGGCGCTGGTGCCCTTCCCAGGTGCGGGAGTTCCTGGGCTCCTCTCTTCGTCCTAGAAGCTGTGTAGTTACTACAGGCAGCTGCACCCACGGTGCCCTGCTGTCTAGGCTCTCAGACAGAGCCTGTCTCCAGCTGCTGGAGGCCTGGATGCCCGCAAGCTTCCACGTAGCTGCTCTGTTTAGAGCAGCATTTTTCAACTTTTTTTTTTTTTTTAAATCTCACGGCACACTTGAACCTATAGTTAAACTTCCACAGGACACTTTAAATTATGTCGATCAAAAAAACATTTAAAAAGGAATACACTTACTGCACTTTGAACTTCTTTCAAAATAATTTAATTAATGATCTTTACAATTCTCACAGCACACCTAAGATTCTCTCACTCTACAGTGATTACAAATCACTGCAAACTCATACAACCTTTTGTGAAGGAAATATAGAGACTCCTCAAGGAACTTAGACCTCCTGTTTGATCCTGCTATCCCATTACAAGGCATCTACCCAGAAGGAAAAAAAAATCCTTTTATCATAAGGACGTTTGCACTAGACTGTTTATCACAGCTCAATTTACAATTGCCAAAATTGAGAACAGTCTGAGTGTTCACCAACCCAGGAATGGATTAATAAACTGTGGTATATGTTTTCCATGGAGTACTATTCAGTGACTAAAAAAGATGGAGACTTTACATCTTTTGTACTAACCTGGATGGAGGTAGAACACATTCTTCTTAGCAATGCGTCACAGGGATGGAGAAGCAAGAATCCAATGTACTCAGTTCTAATACGAAGGCAGTAGATGAGCTAATAAAAGAGGTGGGGTAGGGGGATGAGGGAACGGGGGGAGGGGGAAGGAGGAAGGGGATGGAAGGGTCACAGCGTACGGCACACCTCTTGGGGGCAGGACACAATATTAAGAGAGACTCCGTCTAACAAATGCAATCAGTGTAACTGTTTGTACCCTCAATCAATCCCATACAATAAAAAATAAAAAAAAATTAAAAATATTACTGTCCTAGAGCAATGTCTCTGTGCATTTGCCAAGTAACTCCCTCTGTTGAGCTTGAGACCTGCCTGGGTCACGTCTAGTCTCACAGCCAAGATCATGTAAGATTGTCGTGGAGTGCGGAGCCCTAGGGGCCTCTCTCTTACTGTTTCCTGCGTCCAGGAGCTTTTTCTGGCTCTTAGCCATCCCCCAGCTGGGCAAGTTGCCCTGAACTCTTTCCTTACCCATTTTTGGTACTTCCTGTTACTTCCCTGATAAATGCCAGGGTTCTAGAATGATTTGTTCAGTGTGAGAATCTTCTTACTATTTTGGTTCTTCATCACAGAAAAGACACATACCACCTTTCTCTAGTGGGCCATCTTGATCCTATCTCAGATGATCTAGATTCTTCTTTTGAAGCATAGTTTTAATCATGTTGTTACAGTAATTATTCACTTGAATTTTCAGATTTTAGAGGATTATATTAGGAAGCTCAAATTCAAATTGATGTTATTGCTTATTTCTAAAAATTGATTTAAGCTAACATTTTCTGTCTTTTTTAAATATAAAATAATTCATGCTAAGAAATGGTTAAAGCACCCAAATGTATGGTCCCCTACTCTTCAGCTATGTAATATTAAACAAGTTTTCCTAACGATGTCTCAGCAGACCTCTCTGAATGTACTTGCACATACATACATACTTACATGCGTGCTAATCATTATCAAGTCATGATTACGTTGTGCATACACAGAAGTAAGATATGCTGCTTTATCTTTTCTCTGTTAACATAATATTTCCCAGTGCCTGCACCTGTCTTTATTTTCACTTCATTTTTATGAGAGAGCAAAATAAAAATACATGGACATGTAGGATGAGACAATTAAAAGACATGTTTTATATCAAAATATATTTTATATAGATATAAAAATAATTACCTTATTTGACATGAACATAAATGTTACTTTAAAGAAAATTAACCCTACTTCCCTGGCAGAGATGATTGACAAGCGTTAGCTTGCATTTTTTGTCTTCTATGGATATACAGAAATAACCAGATTCTATCTAGTCATTCAGTAGTTTTCAACTCGTGATATTTGGCTCCTCAAAGGACAATTGATAAAGTCTTCAGCCATTTTTATCCTCATGATTGGGGATGAGAGTGCTTCTGGCATCTACTAGGTAGAGGCAGGAGATGGTGCTAAACAGCCAGTATTGCACAGGACAGTCTGTTCCCCAGCCCTAACCCTACCAAAGTATCAGCAGGTTCAAAATGTCAATAATACATCCAGGAGCAGGAGCTCACACCTCTGTTCCCAGCACTTTGTGAGGCTGAGAGAGGAGTGTTGCTTGAGACATAAGTTCGAGACCAGAATAAGCAAATAGTGAGACTCACATCTCTACAAAAAAAAAAAAATTAAAGAAGAGTCAGTAACACCAAGATTAAACACAAATAGTTCATCATGTCTGTATGATTGGGTTGTACTGTTTTAACGGTTGAAGTGTGTCCTTCCAAAATTCATATGTTGATGCCCTAATCCACAGTACCTCAGAGTATAAATTTATTTGGGAATACGGTCATTGCAGACTCAATTAGTTCAGATAAAGTGAAGGTACTTGAGTAGGGTGGGCCATTGCCCAATATGACTGACTGACTGACTGGTAGCCTCATGAAAAGGGGAGATTTTGTGCCAGATGGACACACACATACACACACACACACAAAATGACTTTATGTGAAGATGAAGGCAGAGGCTGGTGTGATGTCTCTACAAGCCAATGAAAGATTGCTAGCAAACCACAAAAAGCTCAGGGGAACACATGAAAAAGATTCTTCCTTACAACTCTCAGAAAGAACCTACCGACACCTTGATCTTGGAAGTCTCACCTTCACAATTCCAGGACAATAAATACCTGCTGTTAATGCAGTTCAAATTGTGGCACTTCGTGTAGCTGACCTTACAAACTCATACACTGTCCTTTTAACTTTTCTGCTAGTACTTTACTTAAAGAATTTTTAGGAATAGCTTACTATTTTGTAATTTTAAAAAATAGCAATAACAACAACAAAAAATAAGCTTTGCCTGAAATGATTAAGTTACTGCCCTTTTATCAAAGCACCCACTTAATTTAAGTCAATGTTATTCTTGAAACCAAATGAAGACAAAAAATACTTTACTAAAGGTTCCTAGATGCAGTAGGCATGCCCAGAATGAGGATTTCTTCTCATAAAGGTTTCTAACAAGTTGAGATATAACATATCTCTGAAACAATAAAAACATATAACTCCTAAATTACAGCAGTGTGTATTTTGATTATTGGATGTTTGCTCCCAGATATCCCCATGCAGAACAAGTTAGTCATTGCAATAGAAGTCAATGGAATTAAAAGTAAAAGGAATGAAACTGTTCTGTATGAAGTAGACTTACAATAACGCAGTGTACTGTATGGATTAGACCTTGATTCAAACCAAATATGAAAAATATCCCTGAAGCCATAAGGTGAATTTGATTAGGAGCTAGGTATTGGATAAAAGCCAAAAAAAAAAAAATTGCCAATTTTGCTTTAGGAGGAAAACATGTTTATTTCTTTAAGATAAATACAGATAAAACTCGTAGATGCATGGAATTAACTTTATTTCTTAAGCAAAAAAATAAAATAATAGATGAAATAAATGAGGCAAAAATCTCAATAACTTTTGAAACCAAGTGATGGACATAAGAGAATTCATTGTGAGATTTTTCTCCACTTTTTTGTTAAGTTTGAAAATTTGGGGACAAACATTCGAAAAGTAAGAATACCATCTTTAGAGTCACACATTTCAGGGTTCGATTCCTGCTTCTCCATTTACATTTACTAGTTTCATACTGGATTAACATTTGTAACCTCATTCTCAGATTCTATTTAAAAAGTACCAAATTACCCTTTTATGCATAGATATATTTTTTTGACATATTTAAAAAGCAGGTACATAACACAGTAAGTTCTCGGTAACTGACAATTATTATAGACCCAGTATCTTTACTACGTAGCTATATGCCTTAACTATATATGCCAGCCTCTCTGACTCTGTCTCTGTCTCTGTCTCTCTCTCTCTTTCTCTCCCTCTCTCTCTCTCTCTCTCTCTCTCTCTCTCTCTATATATATATATATATATATATATATATATATATATATATATAACACACACACACAAAAAAAAATATATTTTTA
>CAUYON010176622.1:0-10320 GCA_963573935.1 Arctocebus calabarensis
TAACAAGCTATGGTATATGTACACTATGGAATACTATTCAGCCATTAAAAAAAATGGAGACTTTACAGCCTTTGTATTAACCTGGATGGAAGTGGAACACATTATTCTTAGTAAAGCATCTCAAGAATGGAGAAGCATGAACCCATGTACTCAAGTTTGATATGAGGACAATTAATGACAATTATTGACACGGTGGGGGTGAAGGAAGGGGAGAGTAAAGAGAGGAAGAATGAGGGAGGGGTGGGGAAAGGAAGAGCAGAGAGAGGGAAGGAGTGAGGGGGGTCGGGTCTTGGGGTCTCGGTGTGTGCCACACGTTTTGGGGGCAAAACACGACTGTAAGAGGGACTTTTCCCAACAAATGTAACATGGTTTCTTGCACGCTCAATGAATCCCCAACAATAAAAAAAAAAAAAAACCACTGAATTGTACACTTCAGAAACACAAAGCTTGGAGCATGTAAATATACATTGGAATAAGGCCATTCTAAAATTACAGTTTTAAAAATACAACTTGGTTGGTAAAAAAATGACATCTGCACAGATCGGTATTTTCTGGTTTTAAATTCATGCATTCATTTTTCTGTAACAGATTTGACACCTGTACTTTTTCAGATATTCTGCACGCAGGATTATAAAGCACACATCTTGTACTATGGCAGCTCTAAGTCCCACCCAAAGACAAGCATATAAGCAGAAAGCTGAATAAAGTATCCGAAGTAGTGAACTATGCTCACACAGTCTGAGAGAACAGGACAGGAGGAGAATATTCTTCTTGGTTTGAGGGATGGGACGTGTCAGACAGCTTCAGAGAGAAATCAGCACTGGGCATTTAAAACATGGATAGCAGTTCACTAAGGAAAGGCAAATGGTCTGGCGCTTCAAGGCAGTGAGATCAGTCTGAGTAAACAGTATCACCAAAGCATGTGTCTTGTTAGAACAGAAGGCCCTACTTTGTCTCTCCATCGCCTCTTTGGCAGAACGTGTCATTGGTAACTGCCGATACTAGAATAGAGCCATCAGCTTTAACTGGAGTACCTGAGCTATGTGGAGGATAAAAGATGATTAACTTGTAAAAATTACTTTTGAAATGATTAAATTAGGTTTTCTTTTCCTAAAGAAACATTAAAGCAATAAACCACTCAAAGTTAAAATATGAAATGCTTAATGAAACTACTTTGGAAATATGAAAGAGAAGAATAAATTTTGTGACGATCCCAAAGGACCATAATGCAATTAAGTTTATACCTATAGATTCTATGGCTTGAATTGTACACTATTGTCAGGAAATCTCCAGAGCATGGATGGTTATTGAATTACTTATGGGCAAAGGGGATTTCTGCATTTTATTGCAGCCAATCCCATTTTTAATTAAATTAAATGTATAAAGACATTGAAATATATCTTAATCTTTACATTAAGATATTTCTTTAGAGTGTTACATAGTATAGGTGGGGAAAAAAAGGAGTCAATAATATTTCCATTTCCTCATATTGCAAATATCTTATTCTGCATCAAGTTCCATATTTTGTTTTTCTCATTACTGTTGTTAGTTAATAAAATAGCACAGTGCTCTCACATTCCCTTTTCTGCTTTTATTTCCTTTGCTGCTTTTAAACTAAAAGTGTATTGGTTTATAGGATAAATTTTGTACTCTCTAAGGAAGCATACTAACGAAAAATGTCAATAAGTTATATATACTCTATCATTTTTTCAATGCGATTTTTTTAAACTATGGTATAAACTTATGTATAGTGATATTCACAGATTTTAAATTTGACAATTTTCAATGTTTATGAAAAAATCAATCTCAAGTATTCTTTGTTTGCCATATGTTTTTCTGTTTTTGTTAACAGACTAATGTTGATCTCATTAAAAGATTTGGGGAATGCTTTTTTCTATTATTCATATATTTTGAAAACGTTTGCATCAAATTTTAGTTTTTTGTTCTTTAATGTTTTATAATTTTCTTCAGTGACACTATCTGGGCCTCCATGTGGGAGTTATTTATTCCAAGAATTTAATTTCTATTAAAAATACAGAATGATTCTGTTATCTATTTCCTCTTGAGTAAACCTTGTTAATTTGAATCTTTCAAAGCATCTATTTCATCAAAGTGAATATTTCACTGGAATAAACATATTCATGATTATCTTATTATCCTTTTGTTTGAATGATGTGTAGTGATTTCCTATTTTTCATTCTAGAAATTGATAGTTTATTTTGTGTCTTTCGTTTGCATCACTAGATGACTGACATGGTAAACTACTATTTTGTTAGTGGCTTTCTTTTATCACATGTATTGCTTGCAAAAATCCCTCCCGTTTTTTATTGATTTTAATTGAAATAACTGGACATTATTTGTCATTACATATTATTTTACTCCTACTTATTATTTCCAGATTTTTATTTTATTTATTTAGCAGCTGCTTTAGGTTTTACAATATATATCTCTCTTTAATATTTTAAACAGTCTCATACAAATACTATTATGAATCTTCTTGTGTTGCGGGAGACTTGAACATTATATTTGTCTTCATTGTTTTTTTTTTTACCATTGCGATCACTGATTTTATTTCTACATATTATAAACCACATAGTACATTTGCAAAGTTACTTCTTTGCATTAAACAATCAACATAAAAAGATTTCCTATATACTTACCCACATTTAATTGTTTCCAGTGCACCTTCTTGTGTTTTCTTTTGCTTTGTTCTGTTTTGTTTTTTATAGTTTCAAGTTCATTCCTCGTATCAATTTCCTTATGCCTGAAGAACTTCCTTTAGTATTTGGGATAATACTTTTCCTTGGTGATGAATTCTTTTAGCCTTTGTATCCATGAGAAAGCCTTCATCTTGTCTTTGTTTTTAAGATTTATCCCCCCCCACCGATAGAATTTTAAGTTAACAGATAATGTATTTATTATAATTGTTATTGTCAACACTTACCAATGGAGATCTTTTGTTTCCTGGCCTGGATTGGTTTGTTTCTGATTAGAAACTGTTTACTTTTTTCCCTTTTTAGATATTGCATCTGTTTCTTCTGACTTACAAGACTCATTTTATCAGTTGTTCTATGTAGTTACTTGTTAACATGCTCAGATATAGTTTCCTTCCTATTTTATGTTTGTATCTCTCTGTTCTCATTATTTTTATATGGGAAAATTTTTGACTAGTATTTTAAACATTTTTTTTGCACCACCCCAATACCTTACATCTGGAATTCCAGTTTACACAAATGTTAGAAACTTACTATTACCTTACAGTTCTTCAATATGCTTTGCACTTTTAAAATGCTTTTTTTATAATTAAGTTTCCATTTGGGCAATTTTGTTGATTTTAAAATTAACCAATTTTTAAAATTACTTGCAGTATCCCAATAAGGCTTTTTATTTTCCAGAATATTATGGGCGTATCATTGTTTTGTTACTTGATTTGCTTTAGTGCATTTTTCATCTCTAATATTTTGTTCTTAATCTTAGAATTTCCAGTTAGAACATATTTGTTTATAATTCCGATCTTCCTGCTGAACATCCATATGCATGCGATCATACCTTCTATTAGTTCCATTCACCTGTCATTCACAGTAATTTTTAGCATCCCTGTCTGAAATCTTCAAACTATGAGCCATCTCTCAGTCTGACTTTTGTTAACTGCTATATGTTTTGAAGATGGGTCACTTTTTCTCGATTTTATTGTATTTCATAATGATTTATTCAATGCCAAATGTGTATTAAAATACAGTAGACATAGAGACAGATATTCATTACATCAGGAAACACGCATACCTCTTCTGTTTATTTGTTTTGAGGTGTTGAGTCAGTATATTTAGTAAATGAGTTTGAGATTTGGGGTATGTTATTGCTTATTTCCCGCCCATGTACCCCAGACTTCAAATTCCCTAACACGTGGGATACTTAACACTCCCTTATGCCCTGCATGACTAGTGGCTTTTTTTTTTCCTTTTGTACTCGATTCACCCTCAGCTTCCAGAATGCATTGCATGTCTGTTCCACTGTGAAGTTTGTCTTTGTGTATTTTTCTCCCTTGCTGTTTTTGTTTGTTTGCTTTTTAACTTAGTTCAAAGTTGGGTAGCTTTCTTCTGTTCTAGACTCATTATCAGGAAGGCCTGAGAGGGCCTAAAAGAGGAACCTTTATCAAAAGTCTTATTCCTTTCTTTCCCATGGTTACTAACGTTTACCAAGATTGTATCTCCCTGGATGGGGAAGGACTCATATGAAAGTTCTAGTGGCATTGCTTCTGCTTTGTATCAAGGCAGGTGCTACACACGAGCAGCTTTCCCTCCTGCAGGTAGACAGACTTCCTTTACACCTCTGGCTCATTTCAGTGGACCTCTGTATGGGATTGAGGAGGGAGGATTTTTTTTTCCTGTCCCTGATGGTGGATGCCTTTTGCTTTTATCTCTTCTTTAGAGGCAGTAGATCTTTCCTTGAAAGGGTCAGGAAAGTGTCTTTTCTCTTCCCTAAGGATCTTATAAATCAAAAGTGTTTTGTACCTGTGAACCACGGGAGGATGCCCTTTGAGATACCAAACTTTGCCTTCAATGTTTCTAGCAAGTAGGAGTCTGAAATAGACCTGGGGATAAAGTAAGAACTCACCTCATGTCGGGGACTCCCAGGCTTTCTGGCCTGACACGGTGCTCTAAACTCGGCCTTTAAACATGTCTTTTAAATTTAGTTTACTTCGGTGCAGTTGCCTGGCAATTGCACATCTCTGATTGGCTCAAAATAAATTATGATTTGATAGATACTCTATGTCTTTTTTGTTGTTAGAATGAGAACAGCAATCCTTTGCAGCTTTCACGATTCTAAGTGAAAATGGAAGACCTTGTATGTTTAATGTAATTAATTTTGTTTTCCCGCATACTATCTTGGTATTGGTTTTTTCTTGGTCTCCTTCAATATTTTTATTTTCTTTTCCCTCCATTCCTGATTTCCTTTCACTATATTCAGTATGTTTTATCTTCATGTGGCTTTATCTATCTTCTGCTTTTAAATGACTATTTTATGAATTTTTAAATACTTGTAGTATAATACAACATGAATTAATACTATATCATTTAATGCACTATCGAAAATTTACATCTTCTTACTTTCTTCTCTTTCTTTGTGGAATTTTAGTCATTTGATTTACCTTTATCTATAATACAAACCTCACATTTACTTCTATGTATATTAGACACTCCACAATACTAATATATTTGCTATAAGCAATTTGTATAAATACAAATATATTTGCTATAAGCAATCATTTTCAACTAGCAAACAATAGAAAGTGTCTCTAATATTTCCACACATATTTATTATATATGGTGTTGTTAATTCTTTTCTGTATATCTACATTCCACCTTGCATTATATACCTAAGACATAAGTAATTATTTATAACAAAACTTATAATGTATATTTACTACTCACAAATTAATGTTATCTTCTCTTTATTTCAAAAGGTATTGAAACGTATTATAAAAGTACAATATATAAAAGTATTTATATTTCTTCCTTTTTAAAATTTCCTTTGTATAGAGTTCCAGAATGGCAATTTCACCCAGAAATAGTGGTTAGTATTTTTTGTCATTTTTCAGGCAGGTAATTTCTTTAGCCTCCAACAGTGCTTTCCAAAACTTTGCTTATTATATGTTATGGACAATTTTCTCATTGCTTGTCTTTCTTGGGATTCATTGCACGTTTTGTGCCTGGGAGTTTATATTCTTCATCACAAGTGAACTATAGGCAACATCATTTCCTCAAACATATTTTTCTCCTCTTTATCTATCATTTTTATTCTGATACAACTATCACCAACATGTTAGAATTCTTGATGTTTTCCCAGAATTTACAGAATATTTATTTTCAATAGCTTTTTTTTCCCTAAGTTTTGGTTTTAATAGTTTCTCCTGCCATCTCTTTAACATCACTGATTTTCTTTTGTGGTTTTCAATTTCCTACTGTTACATCCAAAACATTTCTTATCTAAATATTTTTTCCTTTAATTCAAAATGTCTATTTTACTTTGTTTTATCATTTGTATTACTCGACTTAGAGTTTCCTTCTTTTCTTTTCTATTTTTTTATTAACTCATAAACACATAGATCATGTATACATTAATGCAGTTATGGGGTACAATGTGCTGATTTCATATAGAATTAGGAGCACTTACATCACACTGGTTACTATATACCTCATCTTATTTATTTAATAATTGTGTTAAGACATTTATACTCTGTACTTAATAGATCTAACATGTACCCTTTCACTATGCACCAATGGTGGTCCCACCATTCACCCTTCTGTGATCTGAATTTTCCCCTCCCCCTCAATCCCCCTCCCCTCCTTCATCCTGGGCCATAATTGTGATCTATTCTTCATATGAAAGTGTGAGTGATTGTAAATTGGTTTCATAATAGTACTGAGTATACTGAATATTTTTCTTCCATTCTTGAGATACTTTACTAAGTAGGTTATGTTCTAGCTTCATCCATGTAAACATAAAAGAGGTAAAGTCTCCATCATTTTTTAAGGCTGCATAATATTCCATGGTGTACATATACTACAGTTTATTCATCCATTCATGAGTCCATGGGAACTTGGGCTTCTTCCATGACTTGGCTATTGTGAACTGAGCTACAATGAACAATCTGGTGCAAGTATCTTTCTTATAAAGTGATTTTTGGTCTTTTATATATCACCTAGTAGAGCAATTACAGGATCAAATGGCAGATCTGCTTTTAGATCCCTGAGTATTCTCCATACTTCTTTCCAAAAGGGAAATATTAGTTTGCACTCCCACCAGCAGTGCATGTGTTCCCTTCTCTCCACATCCACGCCAAAATCTGTTATGTGAGCCACTCCTACAGGAGTTACATTATATCTCAATGTGGTTTTGATTTGCATTTCTCTGATGATTAAAGATGATGAGCATTTTTTCATGTATCTGTAGGCCATGCACCTATCTTCTTCAGAGAAGCTTCTGTTCAAATCTCTTGCCCACAATGAAATAGGATTACTTATTCTATTCTTATTAATAAGTTTGAGTTCTCTCTGGATTCTGATTATCAAACCTTGGTAGGAAACATAACCTGCAAATATCATCTCCCATTCTGAGGGCTCTCTGCTTGCTTTATTTACTGTGTTCTTGGCTGTGCAGAAGATTTTTTTAGTTTGATCAGATTCCAGTAACGTATTTTTGGTGTTGCTTCAATTGCCCAAGGGGTCCTCCTCATAAAGTATTCTCCCAGGCCAATTTCTTCAAGTGTTTCTCCTGCACGCTATCCAAGAATCTTTATAGTTTCATGTCATAAATTTAAATCTTTCATCCAGTAAGAGTCAATTTTTGTTAATGGTGAAAGGTATGGGTCCAATTTCAGTCTTCTACAATTCGCCAACCAATTCTCCCAGCACCATTTGTTAAATAGGGAATCTTTCCCCCAATTTATATTTTTAATGGGTTTGTCAAAGATCAAATGACAATAAGTGTTTGGGTTTATCTCTTGGTTCTCACTTTCGTTCCATACATCAACCTCTGTATTTTTGTGCCAATACCATGTTGTTTTGGTCACTATAGATTTATAGTATAGTTTGAAGCCTGGTTAGTGTGATTCCTCCTAATTTGTTTTTATTTCTGAGGAATATCTTGGCTATTCGAGTTTTTCTGATTCTATTGAAACTGAAAAAGATACCTGAAGATGTTAACAAATTGAAAAACATACCATGCTCATGGCTGGAAAGAATCAACATAGTTAAAATGTCCATATTACCCAAAGCAATTTACAAATTTAATGCAATCCCTATCAAAACACCACCATTATACTTTAAAGATCTGAGTTTCCTTCTTTTCAACCAATTTATTTTTATAAACATTCATCCATTAAATATTAATATTTTATATCCCTTCTATCATAGTTCAAAAATTTAAAGCAATTAAAATTATCATAGCAATCAGAAATTAAAATTAAAGAAAATAAAACTACTAAAACAGTACTTTAAAAAAATTCACAGGAATATTTGATTGTTAACAATCTTATTGAACTGTGGTTCTATTCATACTGTATTTGTTTTTCTTAACTACAGGCAATACTTTTTTAATGACTTATCTATCTAGTGCATTTTGCTTTTTTAAAAGGTCTTATTAGTGTAGTACTACCAAATGCCTGAATTTTGTTGCCTTTTTAATGGGGTATTGAGTTTTATCTTAAGGAGTAATTAATTTACTTGTGGATTAAGGTTATACTAACCAGGCTCAATTTTAAACCTTTTAAAGCAAGCCTAGGTTAGGCCTTACCAAATGGCTCAATTAGTACTTTTAAGGCATCACCATGTGGAATCTCAACAGGAAACCTGGAGTATCCAGCACATTCTCTCCACTATGTCAGGTTGAGATTCTTTCGCCTCCTTGTACTTCATGGGTCCTTGCTTATGGGATCTCTGTTCAGTGCTCAACTTCCCCAAAACTCCTTTTTATTAGAACTCATGGGCATTCACCATATCTATATGTATCATAGTGTTTGTCCAAATGTATAGCTAATCTATCTGCAAATAGAGAGATATCCTTCTTTGTGCAATAACTTCCTTACTAATACCTTACATTGCAGATTATAGCCACTTGTTCAAGCCTGAGCTCAGATTTCTGTTTCCTCGGTTTAGAAATATCACCATGCTTTGCTTACATCTCATTTCATTATATTGTTGCTTAAAAATTGCCTTGCAGCAGAAAACTGATATTACCACAGGTAAACCTCATGTTTTTCTTCTCCCAGAAATCCTCTTTATGCACTGCTTCTTTTCCAATGTGTGAACAATATTTCTTTGATATATACTTCAAGTGTTAAATGTGTCTAACGAGCTCTCTTTAGTTAAGTTGAGTACAAAAAGCAACTAGCAACTTATTTTCATGATTATGTACAATTATCACATCAATAGCTGTTTGCTAAGAGATATATAAATCCACATAAAAAACATTTTTAGCAATCAGAAATTAAAATTAAAGAAAATAAAACTACTAAAACAGTACTTTAAAAAAATTCACAGGAATATTTGATTGTTAACAATCTTATATACATATTTTCTTTTTCTTTCTTTCTTTCTTTTTTCTCCTTTTTTTGTTTTTGCAGTTTTTGTCCAGGGCCTCCATCCCCATTATATGGGGCCATCACACTACTCCTTGAGCCACAGGTGCTGCCCCTGATTGTTAATAATCTTAAATTACAGGTTTTTTACTGAAAAAATGTTGAAGTTATTGTTTACTGGTTGTAGAGAAAAAGAAAATCACAATAAATGATAATATTTTATGTTCAATCTAGACTGTGATGATGTGTTTACTACTTATTTTAGAATCTAGAAATGATAGCAAATAATCTTAAATGCCCTTAAGAAATATGTCATAACCATATAATATTAATTTGGTTAAAGTTATCCAACTTCACTGTCAAATATAACTAGCTCAGTCCCATTCTGGACAGTTTCTATCTTTGAGGCCAAACTCAATTTGTTTTTCCTATTTAAAAAAAGTAATAAATATAAACAAGGCTTTCAGAATTATTTTTATCAAATTAGGCTTTAATTTATGTGACCATTTTTGTATATTCATACACATGTCCTATACAACTAAGCTTTTATTCTAATTAGAACAGTGGGAGCTAATATTTTAGTACACATACTAAATCTTAAAGCAATTAAGTTCCTAACACAGACAGAGATTTATGGTGTTTTTTTATGGTTGTGTAACCAAAGACATTCACTATTAAAGAGATGAACAGGCCATATCTTGAGAGAAAAGAGAATATAATTTTTTGCAGCTTTCATGAAGTAATGACATATCATTTTATTAACTTAACTAAGTTGTATCACTTCCTTATAAAATGGACCTGTTTCACTTCATGGGTAGACGGTGGCAAGAGTAAGTCAGGGACACTCATGTTCTTTGGTAGCCTACCCATGAATTCTAGGGGGAATACACTCTGCTTGTAAGATCAGTTTGAAAATCACAGCAGATGGACATTAAAAGAACCTCCATACACAGATATCAAGGCATAATTTTTGAATATTTTCTTCTTAATAATTCAATGGAAAAGTATCCATAAGCCTACATATTTGGGCAAAATTCTTGGCTGCCAAACAACAATGATGGCTGCAACCAAAAAACATGGCCAGGCGTTGTGGCGGGTGCCTGTAGTCCCAGCTATGTGAGAGGCAGAGGCAAGAGACTCACCTGAACCCAGGAATTGGAGGTTGCTGTGAGCTATGATGTTACAGCACTCTATCCAGGGTAACAGCTTGAGGCTCTGTCTCAAAAAAAAAAAAAAAAAAA
>CAUYON010176624.1:0-27710 GCA_963573935.1 Arctocebus calabarensis
ATTCATAATTGCTAAGTTGTGGAAGAAGCCCAAATGCCCATCGACCCACGAATGGATTAATAAATTGTGGTACATGTATACCATGGAATACTATGCAGCCTTAAAGAAAGATGGATACTTTACCTCTTTTGTGTTTACATGGATGGAACTGGAACATATTCTTCGTAGCAAAGTGTCTCAAGAATGGAAGAAAAAGTATCCAATGTACTCAGCCCTAATATGAATCTAATTTATAGCTTTCATATGAAGGCTAAAACCCAATTATAGTACAAGAATACAGGGAAAGGGGAAAGGGAGGGGAGGGGAGGGGGGAGGATGGGTGGAGGGAGGGCAATTAGTGAGAACACACCTACGGTGCACCTTAGCAGGGTACTGGTGAAACTTATTAAAGGTAGAGTATCAATGTCTTTATATAATGATCAAGAAAATGCCATGCAGGCTATCTGTAACAGTATGATCAAAATATTTCTGATTGTATACGAAGCACATTGTGCCCTATGATTCCACCAATGTACACAATTATGATTCAATAAAATTATAAAACAAAACAAAAAGAATATGCCTTGAAATTTCCTTTGGCATACACATAGATATAGCCTAGCAAACAGAAATTGAGGCAAGTCATCCATTAGCTGGGTGACTAAATCTTCAACATTCCTTAACGTGGTGCTGAATTAAAAGGTCCCAGATGACCATGTGAGAGCAGGCACCAAACTCCTAAATAGGAAGAGGATGATGAGGTTGGGATGAAGAGAAAGAGAACTTGTAATATGAGAAAAATTTGCAAACCAAAGGGCTCAAATACACAAAGAAATAAAATGCTGATGAAGAGAGTCAGTAAAATCAGCTATTCAGAGACTAATTCAATCCCATTAAGTTTAAAATAGTAAAGAAATGATTTCATAAAAAAAAGATCAGAAAATTAGGGTGCTTAGAGGAAAAAATTCCAGAAGAATTTTATTTCTTTAATAAAATAAACAGGCAGAAATAAAACAATAATAGGTGAATGAGAAAAAGAGCCAATTAGAAATCTTGGAAGTGAAAAACATAGTAAAGAGTTAAAGGAATTCAATTGGTTGGCCAAAGAAGTTGATACACAAGTGAAGATTTTGTGAATTGGAAGGTTATCCTGAGGAATTCATCAGGAATGAGCATGAAAGAACAAACAGATTAAAATTATGAAAGATAAATTAAATATGTAGGAGATTTAATGTGATGAATCTCAAAATTACTATCCTGATTGAAATCTGCTAGACAAAAAAAGTACAAAATACATGATTCCATTTGTAAGAAAATATTCTAATTTGTATTATTCTAATAAATAATCTATTATTTATATTATGCTAATTAATAATCTATTATTTAGATTATGCTAGTTAATAAATTATTCTAATAAATCATTCTAATTTGACGGAAAGCAGGTCATGACTAGTTGCCTGAGATAGTGGAGTGGGGTGGGGCAGGATCACAAAGAACATGAAGCAAGTTTGGGAAGTAACAGATAGGTTCATTCTCTTAACTGTGGTGATGGTTTCACAAATTCACAAATCTATATTTCAAAATGTATCCGATTGTATAGTTGAAACATGCAACTTATTGCATGCCACTTCTAATGTGATAAAGTAATTTTATAAATTTTTCCTTAAAAATGAAAAGGAAATCAAGAAATACTGAAGGAAATCAATACTAACTGAAGGTGATTCTTTGAGAAGACAAATTAAAGAGACTTATGGCAAAAATCCATCAAGAAAATACAGGGGCCAGGTTTGGTGGCTCATGCTTGTAACCCTAGCACTCTGAAAGGCCGAAGTGGGAGGATCACTTGAGCTTAGGAATTGGAGACCAGCTTGAGCAAGAGCCAGACTTTGTCTATTAAAAATAGAAAAATCACTTGGATATGGTGGTGTGTCCCTGCAATACCAGCTACGGAAGAGTCTGAGACAGTGCAGCAGGAGGATTGCTTGAGTTCAGGAGTTTGAGGTTTCAGTGAGCTACGATTCCACTGCACTCTACCAGGGGCAATAGAGTAACGTGCAAGGTTCTGTCTCAAAAAAATAAGGAAGGAAGGAAAGATTGAATATTTTAACTCAAGATTTTAAAAATTAAAATACTATGCAATAACATGACAACTTAAGTGAAAAGAGCCCATTTTCAGAAAAAGATAAACTATCAGATTGACTAAAGAAGATGTAGAAAAATAAGAATAAAGCAGTAACCATTTATTATGGGGTGAATTGTATCTCCCAAAAAGATACATTGAAGTCCAAATCCCCTGTACCTCAGAATGGGATCTTGTTTGCAAATGAGATCTTTATAGAAGTAATCAAGCTCAAATGAAATGATTAGGATGAACCCTATTTATATGGCTGTATTCCTTAGAGAAAGGGGGAGCTGACACCCAAGAGCATTGGCCGTGTGAAGATGTGCAGAGAGAAGACGGTTATGTGACTAAAGTGACTCTGCTGTGAGCCAAGTAATACCTGGTTTGGCAAGCACAGAAGCTGAAGAGCCAGGAAAGACTGTCCGTTAGAGCCCCCACGAGAGCATGGCCCTCGTGACACCTTGCTTCAGACTTCTTTTTGAATTCCAGAACTGTAAGACAATAGATTTCTGTTTTGTTAAGCTACTGAATTTGTGGTTCTCTGCTACTGTAGCCCCAGGAAATCAGTACACCATTAAACAAAATTAAATCAGTAATCAATACTCTTTTCCTCATCCATATCAAATGAAACTAGTTCTAAAAGACCTCTTAATAAACAGATAATTCCTGCACGAAGCTACCCAACGTATTTTATGTCTATAGGAATGTTCATGTAAAAACCCCACAAGCAGCACAAAAAAAGACCAGAGCAATTTCATATATAAACAAACGTACTTTAAAAACACTAAAGGCATGTTAACAAAATGAATTCGTAAGAGTATTTTAAAATATCATGATGACAAAAGGGAGGGGATTATTCCAGAAATGGAAAAATAGGTCAATATCAGAGAATCTAGGTTA
This sequence comes from Arctocebus calabarensis, assembly GCA_963573935.1. NCBI lineage: Eukaryota > Metazoa > Chordata > Mammalia > Primates > Lorisidae > Arctocebus > Arctocebus calabarensis. The sequence continues at coordinate 3,002 of CAUYON010176624.1, forward strand.
ATATCAACCACAGTTAACAGATGAATGGGGAAAAAGTTCTTGGTTACTTCAATGAAAGAGAAAAATATTTATTTGGTAACATTAAGAATTTACTGATAATTTTTAAAAAATGCTTGGGAAATAAAAAACCAAAGAAAATATCTTTAACCTCAGTAATGATGTTATTTAAAAATTTCAGCTACCATGTATGTCAGTCATTATAAAAGTTTCGAAATACATAAAAATTTAAAAATATAAAATCTGTATGGGTAGAAACAAACGAAGCCTTCTCAGCAACACCCATAAGCCCAGCAAGATGAAACTTGCACAGGTGAATCAGAAAGGACGCTCTCAACTGTGTTTCTTGGAAGTGAAATAATGGACCCTAAAAACTTCCACTGTGGCTCAATGGGCTAAGGCACCAGGACTGGTGACTGAGGCTTGTAACCCTAGCACTCACGTACACCTGAGCTGGCGGGTTCGAATCCAGCCCGGGCCCGCCAAACAACGATGATGGCTGCAACCAAAAAATGGCCGGGCATTGTGGCGGGTGCCTGTAGTCCCAGTTACTTGGGAGGCAGAGGCAAGAGACTAGCTTGAGCCCAGGAATTTGAGGTTGCTGTGAGCTGTGATGCCACTGTACTCTATCCAGGGTGATAGCTTGAGGCTCTGTCTCAAAAAAAAAAACTTCCATAGTGACCCACATATAAGGGTAAAAATTAAGATGCACTCCAAAAAAACTCAGGAAAAAATTAAAAACAATGCCTGTTTTTACCCCTAGCGATAAACATGGCAGAAAACAGTAAAAGGCCTATATTAATTTCCTTACCTTAAATTGCAATCCCATCTCATCCCATGCTCAAATCCCAAACTGTAACAATCAACTCTATATTTTCTTACGGCCCTTAACACCATCTGACATGTTCTATAACTTATAGCATGCTTGTGCTTATTATGTTAATTTTAGAATTTTTCTTAAATTCTCCCTCTTTGATGTAAGTTCTTCCAGGACAGGAATCTGGGTTTTAACTATCGCTGTATCCTAAGCGCCTGGAACAATGATCAGTAAATATTTGTTGTTGAATGAGTTGTTGATTTATATAAGAGGTTATGATTTAGTATTTAAAATGAATGAATTGGAGATGACAAATAGATGTAAATCTTAAGGGAAAAAAAGCATCAGGTATTAAACATCTGTATGTGTAACCATGCTCCTGGAACCATATCTTCTATATAAAATTCGAAAGCATACAAAACTTTGTGTTGCTAATAGATACAAATAACTCAATGTGTTCTACAAGTATAAAAATATAAAGGAAGGATATTCCATGTCAGAACAGAATTATCTCTAGGGTGGAAGGAAGGGAAATGGGACCAAGAAAATCCTGACGGGGACTTCAACTGCATTGGCCATGTTTTGTTTTTAAAAAGATAATCTGGGCTGTAGGTATCTTAATATTCATTATATTATCCTTGAAACTTTTCTCATTGAAATAGTTTTGTTATTAAAAGAAACATCTTAGAAACTCTTCATTCAAGCAAGATACATCCTGCAATCTTAATAATTTTGGTTCTTGCATCATCATCATAGCTTCTTAGAAACCAAAATTCTTTAAGAAATATGTAAATATAATGGAATGTACCCACTTCTTTTAGTGAATACTCAGATATTGATGGCAGTTGTTGAGATAACATTTCATTAAACATTTCCTTTTCTTTTTCATGAAGAAGGTAGTGGCTTTAATTTTGCCTTCATGAAAATTTTCTTCCTTGGTCAATATGTCTTATTAAGTAGGAGAAATTCATCTCCTTTAAACCATTTCTGCAAAGAAAAAATACTAAAGTAACTCATTAGGAGGTCTGGTGTTTACCTGAGAACCACACACTCAACAATTTATATATTTTTGAGCAAGTTGGTTTTTCTTCTTCCTTTAAGTCTAGTCAACCTGAGAAAAAGTCAATTTTTGACTATTTGTATAGAACTTAGAATATCTTTTTAGTTCTCTGCTGATGAATAGGACTAAAAAAATGTGAATCTGTGTTTCTCATGACATTTTTCTTCCCTTCCCTTTCTTTGGTGACTAGGTAAATAATCTTTAAGATTTAACTGGCTAGTAGTAAACAATTTCCATTCTACCAGTCAAATAGTGGTGTGTGTATTGTGTTTTCTTCTTTTTAAAAAATTTTGATAGATTTAGGGGAACAAATTGTTCTTGTTTACATAGGCAAATGAATTGTATACTGGTAATGTCTGGCTTTTTAGTATAACTGACACCCAATAGTGTACTTCCTACCCAGTAAGTAATTTGTCTCCCCTCGCCCCTTTCCTTCTGAGTCACCTTGTCCATCATACCACTTCATATGCCCCTGCAGACCCACAGCTTAACTCTCACTTATAAGTGAGAATATGTGGTATTTGATTTTCCATTCCTATGTTGCTTCCCTTAGGATAATGGCTTACAGTTACATCCAAATTGCTGTTCTTTTTTATTTCTGAGTAGTATTCCATGTCACATATAGGCACTTAGGTTGATTCCACATCTTTGCAATAGTGAATTGTGCTGTAATAAACTTAGGATTCACCTGTATTTTTGACATAATGACTTCTTTTCCTTTGGGTAGATACCCCGTAGTGGGATTGCTGGGTCAAATAGGAGATTTACTGTTAGCTCTTTGAAAAATCTCTGTACCATCTTCCAGGTTGTACTCATTTACATTCTCACCAGCAGAGTGTAAGTGTTCCCTTTTTAACCCATCCATGTCAATATTTATTTTTTTTTGACTTTTTATAATAATAATGGCCATTCTGTCTGGGGTGAGGTGTTGTCTTGCATTTCCATGATGATTAATGGTGTTGAGGAAGGCAAGTGAGCTAAAATCATCCTTAATCCTAATTCCTTATCATCAGCACTCAGCGCAAACCATCTTTAATATTAGCCAGCTTTCAGAAGTGACTGCTTCCTAGTTCTCTTCTGTGGCCTCCAGATTTGCTAATCTCGCATTTATTTCTTCGTGTTAGATTCTTTCTCCAACTGTGAAAATATCATCCCAGGTTCTCAGGAAATCTTTCTAAGTTTCTCTGCTTTGTTGATACCTTTCTCAGACCTCTTTCCTCTTTACTGAAAGGGGACAACCAAGACCATTGTCACGGACTGAATCACCTCCTCACACTATGTCCTCCCTCTCCTTTTCCTTACTCAGGAGACAAATTCGTCTGTAAAACCTCCTTATCTGTGTTTTTTCGCCATCTCCGTTTTGGTCCAAATAACTCCCCAGCAACCTGAATAAAGTCTTTGGCACCCTGGCCCTCTTTTAAGAACAGGACCACCTGTTGCGGGTTAACACCAAGTCCTTTTCAAATTCCACCTTCTGAACACAGTGTCCTGGGTACAGCTCACTTTGCTGTCTCAGATCATAGACTCAATCGAGGGGGAAGTCACACAGCTCACTTTGCTGTCTCAGATCATAGACTCAATCTTCACCTGCCTGGTGAAGATCATCAAATGGATTGAGACTTTATCTGTATCTCTGTTCTGGTAGAAACCAGTTTTCTGTTGAAAAGCATAAAGGTCAGAAATCTTACATTGGTATTTATGGTTTTTTTTTTAATCTATGTAAGTGGGAAACACAAAAACCTGTGTTGTCGCCAAATAACACTAATTTGTAACCTTAAATGGTGTTCACAAGTGGCTGACTTCTCATTTATTCGTAATCTAAAAGGGTAATAAGGAAGTATCGAGGCACATAAGCATAAGACAAAGATAACTGCATATCAGCCTCATTTCACACTGGCTCTTTAATTCTCCTGAAGGCTGTCTGTGCTGTGTAAAACACTCCATCTACACAGTCACACAAGCTGACCTAGGCAGTGGGTCAGAAATGCCAACTGCACACTTCACATGATCTATCTATTACCTGGTAAGTTACTTGGCAAGGGCAAGCATTCCGTTCTGCAGTCAAGGGACTAAGGCTGACCTGTCCTGAGTGACTTCGCTGTAGGTTCCATTTGACAATCAATCCATGAAGATGATGTAACCAAAAGCAGTTCATTAATTTCATCCTAAGTCTTAAACTCCAAGTCACAGTAAATTAGATTTAAATGAGTTTCCACTATACAAATCTAGAGAATAATTTTTACGGTGGATAGAACATTTTATTACCTCAGGATTTATTGCAATGAGCTACAGAAAATTCACCTTTAAAAAAAAATAATTATATAGCTCTTGATTGCTGCTACAGAGACCACAGTGAGTTTCTAACTTGTGAAAGGAATTTGCACCCTGTTTAATGCATAGGTACAGGCTGCCAGTTAGGAAGGGCATTTGTTTATAGTACTACATTCATGGAAACTAAAAGTCCATCCATTAAAACTTAAGACCAATGCGACCTAGTAGAACTTTCTGACATAATGAAAATGTTCTAATCTGTCTATGCTATCTGATACGGTTGCCACTTGACACAAGTCACTTTTTACACTTAGAATGTAGCTGGTGTGACTGAGGAAATGATTCTTTTATATTAATTTTAATTTAATGTAATTTTTCTTGAAATTGTCTTTTTTCTGTTTTTGTGTTTTATTGTTTGGGATTAATTTCAATGGCCACGTTGGCTAGTGGCTACCATATGGGGTAGGACAACTTTCCTATACATTGCACGCTAACTGAAATAAATTAGGTCTCAGTCATGATTTGATTAGTAGTAGTAATATAACTGAGAAGGTAAATATCACAGTAGCATTTAGATAATTTCACTATTTCCATTGGCTTCTCCAGGCAATATTCAGGTCAATGAGATAAGTATTATCATCCTCATTACATAGGAGGAAACTGATGCTCTCAGACATATTAGATAATTTAAATGACCCATGATGCAAAGTCTTTGCTTTTTCTACCAAGCTGCAAGAGAAAACACAAAAGAATAATGTGACTTTCATGGCATTTAGCAGCAATCTGATCTGGAATAGAACTTGATAAACTTAGACTTGGTAAGAGGAAGGAAAGAGAGAGAAAGAGAATATACAACTATAAACCAACACTGGACATTGTTGCAAGTAAAGGGTTAGGTCTATTTTTGCATAAGCATGTTCTTCTGTTGGCAAGCCAATGTAAAGAATTTCTGGTATGGAGGAGGCACAGTGTAAGACCCATATATTTCTGCTTCTGCCAGAGCTCTGCAAGCCATAGATATTTTTTTTTCCCATTTTTCTTTTCTCTTTGCCTTTAATTGTCTCTACCACACTGTTTCTCTGTGTCATGTGATCTTAAGTCAGAAACTTTCCTATATTAAATTGGTAATTCTTATATAATGATCTAATAAAGCCTTGGTAACAGTAACAGATTTTCTTTGTCTCAGGAAAATGCGAACCAGTAAGAAGAAAAAATCCATCTTCTTTTTAAAATTAGCATAATGAAATATATTGAATTGAATATGTATGGTGGATAACAGCTCAGAGAAACATGAATTGCTTATCCTGGTGTCTAGTCAGATTGCAGACATATTAATGAAGACCCCATAAACCTGTTTTTGTGATAAGCCTGTACAGCAGTGTGCTAACTAAAGAGATGGGACCCATGTCACCCAGAAAGACCCCAGCACTGCTGAACAGCTTATATTTTATACATTTACATTGAAAAGACAAACGCTTAAATTGGCCTTCTAAAACTAAGCCTGTGGTTTCGTGGATTCTACATAATTGAAAACAGATCTTCAGTGCACTAAATCCACCTCTTCCGGGCTCTTTGCCACAAAACACTCCAGTCTGAAAACACTTGTTTTAAAAGAAGCCTCTTCTATAGAAAGTAGGAGTAAAAGAGAGACAGAGAGGAGAAAAAAAAAATCCGCAATATGTTACAGCAAACATACTTGTCTCTTGTTAAAATACACTTTGCTCTGGTTGCTCTTTTGCTAACAACCTTATCCAAATAATAGTTAAGGTTCCTAAACCACCCAGCTTGCTTTTGCAGACAGGAGAGGAAGAAAGCCACCTGAGCCATTAGGACTGGGGCCACTAATTGCCAACCCCACAGTGAATACAAGTTCATGAAGCAAGGGAGCCAGGCTCAGAGAACTTTCTACTGCAGTCAAGCAGTAACATCAGCAAATATTGTCTCTAACTCCACTGTCTGATATGCACCACCACTGATATAAAGGTTGTTAAAAGTCAAAAGAAGTGGTACACAAGTAGTAGACAGAAAGGTTTAGGGGACAGTATTTACAGTTGTAGGGATTGAAAGGTGTGATACCTTCCTCGTTCACCCTAAGGGTCACAACCATATTCCTCTATCAAAAAATAGGTTAACAGGAGAAAAGCAGAATGAATTTCTTTAATCTAAGTTTTACATGACACAGGATGTTGCAAAGATGAAGATTCAAATGCTATTGTTATGCTTCAGTCTGACATAGAAATGTGTAGAAATGTGACTGGACACCCAGTGGTAATAGACTGAATGGGGAAAGGCAGGAAGTCCCGCTTGCTCAATCTTCATGGGCCTCTCTGTGGAACATTTCTTCCTCCTGAGTATGGAGCAGGACCCCTTCTGGAATGAGGATCTTTAAGGGGGATGGGGAAAGAACAGAGTGACCTTTCTGAGGTTTTATGACTTGCTTTGGAGAAAAGGATTTCTACTTTCAATGATCTGCTGTGGGGAAGAGGAACTGCAGCTTGTATGAGTCTCTTCTGGGAAGATAGGAGGGAAGGAGACAGGAGGGTGGAGAAGGTCAGAGAGATCTTGCCTCCCAGGCCTTCCGATCTCCTGTGGTTCAGTACTCGACATAGCAAAACACCGTGCTGTGGGGTATCATGTTCTCCACCTCAGCATGGGATATTTATAGTTTTTATTAAAAATTTCAGCAAAACAAAACCTCATGGAATATATAAATACTATATTTTCTGTTTTGTAGGTGGAGATAGAAATCAGCTTAAGAATCACCAGATACATTGCAAAACAGAATTATTCCTTTTTTTCTGTTATTGATTTAAAAATTTTTTGTGTGTTATTTATTTTATTGATTTAATTCCAGTGAAAAATATAGAAACTTTAACATTTTTCAGCGAGCGAGAGCGAGAGAGAGAGAGCAAACACATGGTAGGTTATTTTACACCTTTCCCCACCTTTTCCCTCTGTGCTTCCCCAGAGGTAATTATTATCACGAAGTGGGCATTCTTAGTTTGCTATTTTAATTTTTAAAAAATACGTACATAGCCATAAAAGAAATAACTTTTAGTGTTTTAGACTTGATGTCATATTTTAGCTGTTCTTCTGGAGCTTGATTTTTATTGCTCCATTTTTATGCTTGAGGGATTTATCTACCGAGATAATGTAACACTAGTTCATTCCTTTTCCTTACTGGGTGGTGTTTCGTGGTGCGTATGAACCATAATTTCTTGATTTGTTTTCCTGTTGACGGACAGGCAAGCTACTTTGATATTTTATTGCTGCTAACCACACCACAGCGAACATCCCTGCACGTGTGTTTTTGCACACACACGTACATCCAGACACTGCCACACGCCTTCCACAATGGTTTTCCATACTTAACCACTTACGTGTCTTAGTGAATGTAAAGTTACTGAAACTTACTCTCGACTCTCAGCCATGAATGCCCCTATTCAAATATAGCATGTTATGGTCACACTCTGCTCAGAAAACTGTAAGGCTCCCCATTTCATTCTAAACAGCCCCTGACTTTGTTAGCTCTATGGTCATCTCTCTCTCACTTGCCGCTCCTTGAATACCCAGGAGCCCACCCCACTTGGGGTCTTTGTTCCAGCTCTTGGTTCTGCCTAACGTGTTCTTTTCTCAGAACCCACTTGGCGAAATCCTTTACCTACTTGAGTCTTTGCTAGAATCTGACCTTAATAGGGAGGCTTACCATGACTTCTTGCATGCTCAATTCCTGTTTTTTTACTTGAATTTCTTTTTTCACAGTATTAACACCCTTATGATGCATTATATAATTTGTTAGCTTTATTGCCTAGCATCTCACCCTCCCTAGAATATCAGCTCTGTGAGGACAGAGATCCTTGTCTGAGGTGTTCATTGATGTATCCTGGATACCTACCACAGAATCTGATGCATGGAAAGCACTCAACCAACATCTAGGAAAGGTGAATTATGTACGTTTTTGATTTCACATTGTGCTTTACAGGGTATTCTTCAAAAAGAATATACAATATTTTGATTAGTAATATTTTAAGACTATGATTTGAAAAGGGACTGAAGTTCAGTCCCCTATGGGAAGGGGCCACCTCTGTCTTTCCAACACCAACCCTAGTGCCAAGAACAGTGCCTGGCACATAGCAGATGCTCAGAAAATATTTGTTGAATAAATAGAGATTCATTGAGAAGATTGCTACATAATTTGGAAGTTAATTATATTGGAAGTTAAGTTGCTTCAAAACTTTGTGATTCAGACATCTCCATCAGACAAATAAAGAAACTGGTACTCTCTATTTCTAAATTTATTGCTTGGAACATAAATATGCTGTCAGATACCTTTTCCTCCTAACAACTTCCCTGTGAAATCTTATTGGGGAGTGAAAGAATGGAAATTTGCTCAATTAAACATCCTTTACAGAACGTTTCTTATGTTTCCCTCATGACAAGAATCTCTCAGGGCAGCCTGTTAAGAACACAGAGGCCTGGACCTAATCTTTAAACCAGAATCTCTGGGAGAAATCCTGAGAATACACCCCAGGAATTTTTATGATCAGGTGAATTGGGGGAACAAAAAAGAAAACTTGGTAAATGGGATCCATTATAGGGAAGAACAAGAGTGCCTGAAATGTCCATAGGAGGGAACAGTGCCTGCTGTAAACTGTGTTTAAAATAATGGCGAAATAGCTGGGAGATGGCACAGCTGCCTTCTGCATTTGAATTAGGTCTCAGAGTCTCTCCTCTTGCCTACCTAACATGGTCATCAGGGTCTTAAGGAATCTGGGGTGACTCATAATCCTGTGTTTATGAATTAGTCATAGAGAACAGATCCAGAAGACAGGCTGCCTGCCCATCGTCCTCAGCCGTTCTAATATCCTGCTTATTTCTCATGGGGGGATGAGGCAGACAGTGGGATGTTAAGGTCTGGGCTACTCAGCAAAAGGGAAAAGAAACATTGTGAAACCCAAAGGGGAAAATAATGGGGCCATTTGGGTTTATGGAGAAATTATTTTATTTTTCCAGGGTTATTTTATTTCTCCCAACATAGAAGCCTTTCTTTACATAGAGGTCACCAGGTGAAGGTGATTCATCCACTTACTGTGTTCTACCAGAGAGGAACATGATATCAGTGTTTCAGCTATAGCTTTTAAAGTGTCTAAAATACACCTTGTTCAAGGTGAAGGGGGATCTCCCTACCTCTGCGGAATGCTGGTATTCCACTGAAGTTGCTGGGTAAGCTGGCTGGTGGCTGCGATGTTTGCACTTCGGCTTTCAAATGTTTGTATTCTACATTCTACTCATCATTCTGGAATCTTTCATATAGAAGACATTTAATCAAAACTTATAGTAAGGCACAAAAAATAAATTTGGTGAAAAAGAGATCTAGAATTTGGTCAAATGGAGTCCTTCCATTTTTAAATTTGGCACCTATTTTAGGCACAAGTTTGGGGTCATTTTTAATTACTTCATAATTCCCCACTCCCCATTTTAGCAACCAAGTTGAATTTGGCTACTGAGATGAGAGGAGAAGGGGTACTTCAGGGAGCCTGAGGGATGTCACAACTCTTTGCCAAAATCAGTACATATCTGCGAAGGGGTGGGCATGAAGCTCCCCGCCTGTTAGTTTTCTCAAAGTGCTGACAAGAACATTCCCTTTCCTGCTTAATCACTTTAAAAAATATTTTTTTCTCTATTTACTCCGACCAGAGGACTGTCTTAGTGCTCAAAGACATATGAAAGACGAAGCTTGAATTTTCTAAGCTGGTATTGTAGGTAATAGAACCACCCACAACTTCAGGCTTACAGATTTTTCCGGCTCACAAAATATATGTGAAAGCCACCAGTACTACCTCCTCTGAACATTGGTCTTGTTTTTCCTCATCTCCCTGTTACAGAAAAAATTCAGACCTGGAGGGGAAAGCTTTGGAAATGTTGCCTACTTCCTTTCACATGCAAAATTCACTTTCAGAAATTAAATCTTTGTGTATCGTGGGGTAGTCCAGAGAATGCATCTAAGGAACACATCGGTTAAGGCCCTTGATGTCACCCCCCTGCTCTGCCCCCTTCTTCCCCACACCTCTTATCTCAGCAGCCTGCCTGTGCAAAGCTCACTAGCATCTCTCGGGAAGGCTCCCCCAATCTCTCAGAGGAGGTACAGCCTGAGTTTTGCAGAGTTGTACTTGTCTAATATTTTTTCTCATGATTACTTGTGTCTATGGTAGAAAGAATTCTAAAATAGCCCCAAGATTCCCATCCCCTGGGACACAGGCATGATAAAATCCCCTCCCCTTGAAGGTGAACATAGCCTGTGACTATGGTGGGATGACGCTTCTGTGATTATGCATTTTATGTGGCAAAAAAAAAAGTGAAGGGACTTTGCTGATGTAATCAGCTGACCTCAAGTTAAAAGGATTGCATCCTGGGTGGGCCTGAACCTAAGCAGGTGAGCCCTTTGAAAGAGGGCCTAGATGTGCCCTGAAGTCAGAAACGCTCTCTGCTAGCCTTGAAAAAAACAAGCTGTGAGGAGCTTTGCAGGTGCAAGGAACTGACTGCTGCCAACCACCCGGGAGCTTGGAGGAGGACCCAGCACCACCAGAGAGAGAGCAGCCCTGGACAAGGCCTTGACTGCCTCCTTGAGAAACTCTAACCAGAAGCACCATGCCCAGGATAAGCCCTGCCCAGACTTCCATCTCTAGATCAGATCATAAATGTGTGTTGGTTTAAGACACTAGAACTACAACGGTGTTTCTCCTCTACAGGAGTCAAAGTCTCCCAGGCACCATCATCTGATGCTGGGAAGCTGAATAAGTATTTGCCAAAAGACACACTGACTGACCTGAATTAAGGGGCAAGTTCATTAGATTGTGGGTTGGCGAATACATATCAAACTTTAAAGAAGAGTTTCATGAGGCTAAGTCAGCCAGCTTGCATGATCCTGGCCGGTCACTTTCTAAGTCTTATCCCACCTCATTAAAAGATCAAGTGAGAACAGGAATGAAGGCTCTTCAATAAATCTCTCTCTTAGACTTGTGTCTGCTGTTAGGTCAGTTTTACACTGCGGTGAATTTCACATTCTCCAAAACCTTCCTGCACTGACTGAACCTTTTGAGCAGTAACTGACCCACCCCGCGCCACCACCACCTGCCACCACCCCTGGCTGACCACCTGTTCTGCCACCTTGGACTCAGCTGCCCACTGGGAAGGGTCTGGACCCTGGCTATTCAGCAAGTCATCCAAGTACAGCCCTACACAGTTCCAGGTCGGGCTCGTGACTCAATGAGAAGCAGTGTTTCTTCCTGAATCAGCCCCGGCGTGGCCACATCAGAAGGAAGGCAGGGCTGCGAGCTCAGCCACTGCGGGGCCGCCTGCGGACACGGGCCCTGCTCTGTCTCGGATGAGAGGACGCCGTCTGCTGATTCACTTGCACCTGGGCTTTGGTGGCCGGACATCTGGAAAGGGCCTCCCCTGCTAGCTCAAGTTTTATTTATCTAAAAAGATCTTTTAAAAATCATTTCACGTTTCTTCACAGTATCTGGATGTGCTGTGGAATGTGGTTTATTTTGTCCACATAGCAGCAGACGCTGTGTCGTAACTTGCTGAGATTTTGGTCTGCCACCAGTGTGCACACTGGCACCAGCTTTGGGTAGCAATGGAAAGCTTCTGGGGAGAACAGGAGAGTAGAAAGGGCCACTGCACACTGCTGGGCCAGAAGAAGCTTACACTCAGCGGCCCGAGTGCACCTCTTTAGGCGTATATAAATCTCTATGAGGTCAGAAAGTTAAGTTAGTGAACTCATCCTAGAAAAAAGTGCTACATACCTCATTGCTGAATATCATTACGGTCACCTTCAAAGTACTCCTCTTGGGAAGCTGGGCACGGACCCTCACCTAGGTCCACCTGTCAAAGAAATTTTGGAACTCTTTTGCTGAAAAGGGCCATCAGAGCTGCCTCTGTATGAGGTATGACAATGAATTTCACAAACGCATCCTAGAAAAAGTGTTTTGAAGGGTGGACTACAGGCTGGCATCGGTGCACAGCTTCTTCAACTTAATGTCTGACCTTGTGTGTCTAAAAGGGACTGTAGACACCAGAGTGTGTGTTCAAGTGAAGGGTTTGAAAGTTGATTTGAGGTAATAAGCACTGTGTTTGACAATTTACGAGAAGTTTTACATGTAGTCGGTCATACATCGCATAACACACAGGGAGGGAGGGAGGACAGTAATCTGAGCTCTGTTTTACACACAGGGGATGAGAGAAGTGGGGAGAGAAGTGGTCACAGCGTGGGGAGAGAAGTGGTCTAGGTTTGGGTGTTGGCTCTGCCCGGTGCTGGGAAAATGAGATGTTAGGAGCATCTACTTACCGACCGGTACAATACAGCTAACAATTCCTTTCCAACAAGGTTATCATTAGAATAATAAAAATGTGTGTGTAAAAGCATCTAGGGCTCTGACTTATAACATAATGCTCAATTTTCTTGACTCTAAGGTTCAGAGATGTGCAAGAATTTGTCAAGGGTACTTAGTTTGTAAGGGAAGGAACTGAAACCTGAATGAGTTGTTTGATCCTGAATTCTTTTTCTGGCCTCTGGAATTGCATCTGTTTACAGCTTTAAAAAGAATAAGTTTCACCTCTGTCATTCCTGTGTCCATCGGACTGAGGACCCTAATGAAGCTATTGGTTTGCTGTTTCTTTGTCCCCGGCTTCCCTCTCTCCAGTTCCTTCCCTCCTTGAGCCAATTTCAAATCCTGTTTGTTCCAGAAATCTCTTTCCAGATGCTGAGGTTATATTGTTAAATGAAAGAAGCGGATTTAAAAACCATATTTAATAGGAACAATGCCATTTTTCCTTTTTCTTTCCTCCCCTTTTTAAAAGTCTTGAGAATGTGCCATTCCTATCAAAAAGAATGAAGTAATTATCAATATGTACAAAAAAAAGAAATAAGATGCATAGGAACATATTAATAATGGTTGTGTTTCAGGGGTGAGATTAGAAGCAACTTTTAATTATTGAGTCTTTTAGAGTTTCTAAGCTTTCTACCTGAAGTACACGCTGCTTTAGTAATGGGGGGAAACTCTCCCCTCTCTAAATGTCTCTACACTCTCCCCTGAACAAAGTCGGGTCTTCTGACTCTGAGTTGGTGTAAGTTGCCAATTGCTACGACCTCGACATCTGTATGCTCCGCATCCCTCCAAGCCACCCTCTTAAAATCTGTCTCAGTAACATTCTTCCATCTCAATCCATGGGCTCTAAGAACCTAAACCTTTCTAAACAGCTCAAGTCATCGAAATAGCCCCCGGCTCTGCCACTAAAGGTGCCAAATCCTCCCCACAGTTGAATAATTCCGATGCCCACCTCTGACTGTAAGAAACCCCAACCTGTAAGCCACATTTCTAATTAGACCCCTCACACTGGTTCCCTTTCACCAATGTCCACTTAGAAATTATGCATGACTTTTCCCCTTCCTGGATTGTAAACTCCCTGAAGGAAGGAATTGATATTTCCAGCTTCTGTAAATTTCAAGAAGACCACTTATTTCTTTCTGAGAATCTAAATGTGTTTATGAACTGTGTGGGTAAGTCACGCCTTGGCAAATTAGCCAAGTGAAGTGCTGAATTTCCACATGTCCAGACTTGTAAATTTAGCTGCTATTAACTTTTAATACATGTCTTAACTTTTTTTTTTCCTTTTCAAAACTTGGGGTAGAATTTCTCACTGAGGACTTCTTTAAGCCAAATTTAACATTTATAGCTCCAACTGTTTTGGAAGTCAGACAAGCTGACAGCCAAATGCATTAGAAAGAAGGGATTCCCAGATTGTCTTTTTCTATTTCATGTTCATGCCCCTCAAAAGCTTTTGAAAGACTAAGAGTTTAAAAGATCATCTATCCTGAGGCTGGTAATTTAACACTCTGAAAGGTGTCTAGTGTAGAGAAGGAAAAGTAGAGTTTTAACCTGAAACTGTCTGGCTAACCCAATATTTGTCACTTTAGCTGCACCTAATGATGCCTTCACTGTGAAAAAACACAAAAGGAAGTGGAAAGAAGTTGAGACTTGGAGGGAAACAGCAGCCGCCTAAGTGTCTGCAAATTTTGCAATGACAGCAATGGCCTGTAAGCAGAGGTAGCGCTGAGTCACACTGCTTGAGAAGCTCTGGAACAGCTCCGGCCACAGAGAGCCCATGCACAGCCCGCCTGCTGCAGTGAAGACGCCTTGACGCCTTCCTTGCCTCCTAGCAGCGTCCCCAGTGAGTTACAGAATTAGGTGGGAGGAGAGGTAGCCTAATGACACAAAGGAACCTTTAAGGAAACAAAAACCCATCACCCTACAGATCCCTCTACTTTGAGTCTATCAAATCCAATTTGCTCCACTGGAGTCCATCCTTTAGATTAAAAACTATTGCCCCATTATTTAAAATAGAGGCATGGAAACACAATAAGACATAATTTTGGACATCGCGGCATCAGCCTTTATCAAGTTATCTCTTACTCAGCCTCCCATCAAGACTTCATGAGACAACACACAGAATAAATTATCTTTTTTTTAAAGTTCACGAAAGGTTTTTTTGTTTGTTTTGTTTTTATAGATTTCGGGGGCACAGGTGCAGTTTTGTTACCTGGATCCATTGCATAGAAGTGAAGTCTGGGCTTTTAGCATATGTATTACCCAAATAGTGTACATTGTACGCAATAGATAATTTTTCATCCCTCATGCCTGTCCCATCTCTTGATTTTTGGAGTCTCAAGTGACTATTATCACACTCTGTATATCCAGGTGAGCCCATTGTTTAGCTCTCCCTTGTAAGGGAAAACATGAGGTTTTTGATGTTTTTTTTTGACTTATTTCACTTAGGATAATGGCCCCCAGTTCCATCCATGTTGCTCAAAAAAACGTGATTTCATTCTTTCCCTGTGGTTGAGTATACACACACATACACACATATAGAGGGCATAAAAATATATATACATATTTTAAGGAAAAAATTGTATTGAAATTACAATACTCAATATATACTGATAACAAAAGATAAACCCAAGTCATGCTGAGCACCTCTTGTAATTGCCGAGGTCAAATGTGACTTGAGTATCACAAATTTAATATAGTTTTTTCCTTTTTTTAAATTTTTACATATACATGTGTTTATTAGGTTTCCACTTTTTGCCTTCACAGAATTAAAAAGGCTTAAAATTTAATAACAATAACAGTGTTTATGATCAGGACTAGAAACAAAGACCTCGTAAAGAATGAACAAAGATAAATACATTCAGAAAAGAAATCAGATGATTACTGCATTGAAATATTAAGCAATATTAATAATAATAATGCAAAGAAAGTAACATTCACATTGTCAAATAAGGGTATGTCTATTATAGAATGCTTTGACTCTGAGGCTCAGAATGGAGTCATCAGTTAACTTATTTTTTTTCCAAAGTCTCGAAAAATAGACAACTGATATTATATAAATAAAAGTAAAAATAATTTCAAAAAACAGATCATGCCAAATCGTATTGACATAGAAAAAGAAGAAATATTTCAAAATCATTCTACTTAATCTGGATACACCTGATATTAAAATTGGAGAAAATATATGGTTATAAAGGGAAATTACAAAGTTTTTTTTCCTTTCTTACCATGTATATCTATTTTTTGGCACCTTCTGCACACGCGCCTATTTTTTCCTTTCTTACCATGTATATCTATTTTTTGGCACCTTCTGTGCATGTGCCTGTTTTTTCCTTTCTTACCATGTATATCTATTTTTTGGCATACCACACATGCCTTTTCTTTATCCAGTCATCTGTTGATTGATGATGAATATCTTTGGTTGATTCTAGGACTTATCTGTTTGAGTAGTGCTGCAATAAACATACAAGTACAGGTGTGTTTTTTGTATATTAATTTCATTTCTTTTGGGTGGGTACCCAGTCATAGGGTTGTTAGATTGAATGGTAGTTCTATTTAGTTTTTTGTGAAATCTCCACACTGTCTTCCGTGGAGGTTCTATGAGTTTACATTCCCACCCACAGTGCATCGTTGTCAACACCATTTGCTTTTTTATTTTTCATAGTAGCCATTCTGACTAGTATAAGAGGTACCTCACTGTGGTTTTAATTTGTATTTTCCTGATGAAAAGGGATGCTGAGCTTTTATTTTTTTCATGTTTTTTAACTACTTGTATGTCTTCTTTTGAAAAATTTCTGTTCTTGTCTGGTGCCAAATTTTTAATAGGGTTATTTTTTTTAATGGGGTTAATTTTTGCATGTTGAGTTGAGTTCCTTGTAGACTGTGGATATTTGCCCTTTGTTAGATTCATAGTTCACAAATATTTTCTTCCATTCTGTGGATTTGCTGCTTACTCTGCTGATTATTTCTTTTTCTGAGCAGAAGGTTTGTCGTTTCATGAAGACCCATTTGCTTGCTTTTCTTTGTGTTACATTTGTTTTTCAGTCATCAACTCTTTGCCTTTGCTGATGTCCAGAAGTGTTTTTCCTAGGTTTTCTTCTAGGTTTTTTATGGTTTCTGGTCTTAGATTGAAACCTTTAATTCATTCTGAGTTAATTTCTGTATGTGGGGAGAGAAGGGGGTCCAGTTTCATTCTTCTGCCTATGACTATCCAATTTCCCAGCATCGTTTATTGAATAGGGTGTCCTTTCCCAAGTGTAAGATCAGTTAGTTGGCTGTATGTATTGGGCTTTATTTCTGGGTTCTCCATTCTATTTACATTCATCTTTGTGCCACTACAATGTTGTTTCAGTTATTATAGTCTCGTGGTATCATTAGAAGTCAGGTGAGGTCATGCCTCTAGCTCTGTTCTTTTTGCTTAGGATTGCTTCAGCTATTTGGGCTCTGTTTTGGTTCCAGTGTCATCTATGATTTCTCTCATCAGTGTTTTGTAGTTCTCTTTATAAAAATCTTTGACCTCCTTAATTAAAATTATTCATAAGTAAGAACAAATAATCTTTGATGACTATTGCAAGAGTAGAATACTGCCTGAGATAAAAATGTCAGGCTTGAGAGAAGGCTGTAAAGAACAGGATATTTGTCAGTGAGGACAGCAGGGGAGCCTGGAAAATATGGTGCTGGGTTTGAATGGGAGCACCAAAAACAAACCTTACCTCACCTCAGTCTTGTCTTGGTCATTACCAGAGAGGCTATTGAAGAAGGAAAGAGGAATTGGGGATATTAGAAGGGATTCAATGACTTTGGGCAAAGTTTGCTACTCTGGTCCTATTTAATCCTGTGTGTGTGTTTGCGCCTGTGTGACAATTCTTGGAAAGAAACCCTCTATTTCCTCACCATGAATTCTCTGTTATCCGCTTTCCACCTGGCTAGGAGAATCCTCTGCTGACACATTTGCGTTCTTAAAATCCTTTTAAGTATCCAAATGCTACAGTAAAATTTACCATAAAATATTTATGGATAGATAGGCTGACTGTCTAGCCATAGTTCCAGCAGAACTTACTTAAATTAAACTTACCATGGTATTTTTACATCTTTCAAATTATATCCAAGAGTCAAGTCAAAACTCAGAAAGCATTTTATTTTTATACAGGACCTTACCGGCGTTACTGCAGGAAGCGTCTTGGAAAATTATGAAAACAGAGGATTTGAAAGCTCCCTTTTGCTGTCTTTGACTCCAGAGTCTCTGTTCTTAAGGCATTAAGACTTGTCATCAGAAATCAGCTGTGCAACCCATGCTGATGGAATTCCTTTTAGAATAATTTCTTTCACTAGCACTTGCTTCAGAGATTCTCAAAATGACTCATCGAAATGAGACTGGGTCCTCTGGCCCAAAGGGAACAGCTAAGTGGGTGAATAATATTTTATACTCAGGAGAGAACAGGAAATTAGCTTCATGTTTACTATTAGAAGGAGACACTGAAGAACTGTGACAAAGGACAATGAAATACTTGAGTCCCAGGAAACGTTGCTCACCCATTTACCTAAATGTTGCTATAAAGTTTGGAAGTGCCTCAGTTTTTAAGTAGGGATTGGATGGTGTTATTATAAGGCACGCAATAAAATTACCTGATAAAGTCATTTCAGTTTTGACCTGAAAAAAATGAATTTCCAAATTTATTGGATGAAAGAAATGAAGTCTCCGTTGCATTAAGGCTTATAGTTTGCTTTTGTCTGATCAAACAGAGTACAACTAACAAGATTCTCTTTCAGTTTACAGTTATGTCAGCTATCTAAAACCAAGCTGACAATGAAACTTTTCAATTTGATGCATTTTGAGTTTTGTATGTATTTTGTTGAAAAACTTTCTTTCTGTAAAGAAAAATTGCATATTTTCAACAAGTTCCACATCTCATGAAGCTAATAGTGTTCTAGACTTTCTTGCCTTCTACAAAATTCCCATGTTCACTGCACACATAATATCTCCATCATTTATAGCCCCCAAAATTAACTTCCTAGGTATAGTGCTTCCATAACTTCAGACATAACCAGACAGTCTAGACATAATATAAAAGAAAATATGATGGCTTTTTTTTTAATTGATCTTAGTGGAAAGATCAATCCTAAACTTATCCAATTCTACTGTTGATTGGATTGCGTTAGTCTTTTCATCAAAGGACATTTCAATTCCTTTGTTTACCTGTTCAGCATTTCCTCTTGAAACAGTTCACTGCACAGTGGTAATAACTGCTATCTATTGATGGATGTCAAACAGCCGGCCCTTTATTATCTTTGCCATCAGGGAGAACAGAAGCATGGTTAAAGTGAATGTGCTGTTCATCCCAAATTATGCTTTTGCTGAGATCTTTAACATTCTTTCCCACCAAACCTGGTGACAACATGTGAAAATCAATCTTTTCTTCCCCTTACCTCTCTCCTTTTCTTTGCAGATTCACTGCAAACGGTGAAATGGTTAAAGGCACGTGGTCTTTCAGATGACTCCAACAAACAAACACAGACATCATCATATTTGCTTTATCTCATTAGCATAATTATATTAAATAACTAAAAGCTACCCTTGCTTCAGATGGATGCTTAGGAGCTAAAGAACACACTATATTTACAAGGATTCTCACCAGCATGCCCCTTCAGTTGTGAGTAGGGAAGCAGGTTTTATCTTTCAGTTCATGGGCAAGTGTGGAAGCAGAAGCTGTCTCTAGTGTCTGTAGACTGTGCATGCACGCGTCACCCTTAATGTCTTCCATCTTTCCAGAATAACAAGCCACAAAGTAACAGAACCCCAAACATCACAGGACCTTTCCATTCTTTCAGGATTCTGTTAACTAAGTGACAAAATCTGACATACTATTGTTTTCCAGGGTAATACTGGAAATAAATACTGGTTTAATAAATTACTCCTCATAGATGCTACATTTACATTCCAACAGACATTCTCATTACCTTAAACCAATATTTTCCACGTCATATTTTTTAAGAAAAGAAGGAACATTCTTATGTTTAAGTATTCTAGCTAGAAAGAAAACCAATAATGGAAATATGTCAGGGTTAGGAGAGCCGATCATGCCATTTTTTTTTTTGCTTAATTAAACTCATGTTTAACTCACTGACGTTTACTCAGTGAACTGGCCACATCATGGAATATAATTTAAGACATTTCCTATTTCCACTCTCATACAGCTTTCCTTCTTACCTTAATCTTATTTTTCTCTTTACAAAATCGCTTCTGTCATCTCTTGCCTCTGAATCTTTTCCTAATTCAATTACATAAGTTTCCAGAAGTAAAAATACTGGGAACTGATCTCTCTCTGATTTTTCAGTAGCAGAAAGCACAGAAAAACATATTGTTCCAACTGATTTAGAAGACACTGTAATTTTCCCAAGAAATTACTGTGTATTTCCACTTAACTAGTTGCACAAAGGGAGACAAAACAAGTAATTGGTACAGACTAGAAGAGAAAGGGAACATTTCAAAGCTCCTGAGGGCTACTTTTTAAAGACTTCCATTTAATCCCACAATTCATAGGGGCAGTCTGACCCACCAGCATTGGAAAGAAATAGTCTTCCCCAAAGACTTAAATCATAATCAGACAAAAGCTTCTGTGAATGTGTGAACTTGGGACGGTGATATATCTCAGCTTGCACGTGGTTCATGTGCCAGAGATTCAAGATTTGCTGGCACTGTGGGGAGCTGTCCCAGTAAATCTCAGCAGTCCATAGAGATTTGGTCTAGTGTTCACAGGTGATGGGACTGCAGGTTCCCTGAGAAGAGCAGAGGGGCAGTGGCCCAAATTCACCCACAAGTGACAATCTCAGAAATAAAAGGCAACACAGAAATCCTACCTTGCACAGGAAACCACTGCCAAAATTAGTGAGTAGCTACAGAGACACATGTTTAAAGAGAGCGTTGCTCACATACTATTCTCTCTCACAGCGTTCCTGTCATAGATATAATGCTGATGTCAGGTTATTTTCATATTAGACTTTTAAAATCACATCTGGTAACTTAATCTCCAGGCGTACGTAAACCCCTCTCGGATGTGTGACTTTCCAAGTTACAGCTTTAAAAGGATACGGAAAACAATGTGATCCAAGGAAATTCTCTGGTTTTCATGCCGCAAAAGTGTTCTGCCTCTGATGTTTTATCCTCCCACAGTCTCTACACGGTACTAGATGTGCAAAGGTTTAAAAAATGAAGACCTAGTGAGTGTGATCAAGAATTGGAGGAGATTTATGCTACAGGCCACGAAAATGATCTTCCTCATTATTTCACCCCAATGAGTGGTTGAAAAATGCTTCTAGTGCTTCTTCTTTAAGAGCCGTGTGAGAACGGATGAGACGCCTGGGAAATGCCCACGTGCCCACGGTGGCAGCTCGGCACATGCTGCCTTTCTGGGTTCTCCCAGCGCCTGGCTCACACCTCCCTCTCATAGGAGAAAACCAGCTGCTTTACACATGATAATAACCCCAGGGAAGCCTTGGCTTGGAAAGAGAAGGCTGGGAAGGAGTCAATGACACCTGCCTAAGGACACCAAGCTTTCCCAGATGCCTTTTTACTTAACAACAGTAAAAGATACTCTCTGTATAATTTTCTCTTTATAACCAAGTTATGCTACGAGCTGTTTGAGGGAGAAGCCAATGAATCCGATGTCTTTTCTCTTGGATTTTTCTCTGAGCAGTGACAGGTTACACCAACAGTTGCTAGCCAAAGCAGGTGACACTTCAGATTAATGCCTTAACAGGGACAGCAAAATCTGACAGAGAATTTGTCAGAAAATGTAAAAGGGGCTGAAATGAATTATTTATTACTCCAGGATCCTGTGCTACTCAGCCACAACAGAATAATGGGGTTTGGCTGTGAAGACAGCAGGAATGAAAAATTAGGAAGAAATTATTTTTACCCATAATTTTCCACTGGGTGGTTAACACAAGACATAGAATCAGATACTTACTTTTCTAGGGTAGAAATACATACAAGGTAAATTCTGAGGCCTGAGTTCACATAGTGTGGAGACTGCCTGGCCCTGGCTTAAGCTCGCCCGACCCTCTCTGTTCATCTGCCTGTTCTTTCTCTGGGGCCTGGGGGTTGGTGGGTACGAGGCAAAGGCAGAGAGCTTCACTCAGGAGAGAAAAGAGCTTGTCAAGCTGCGCACAGACACCAGAGCAGCGTGCAGGCCGCGGTGCTGGCCAGGAACCCTGAATAAGCAGGCAGGGTGGAAATCTGGCAGGACCTTACAAACCATCAGCCTGAAGGAGTGAACCTCAGCCTGGTCTGTTCTCTCCACCAGTAGTAAATCCTACATTAAAGGAGAGAGAGAGAGAGAGAGAGAGTCCAGAAAAGAGGAAAAGTGGGTTGTTTGCCACAAAAGGGAGACTTTGTATCCAGGTTCCTCACCTGAATACAGTCAGCATGTGATGGCCCCAGGTGGCCTCCCTGGGGTGCTGCTTTACTTCCAAGCCCTAGTCACTCCCCCAAAAACCTAGACTCCCACTGACTGGCCATTAGCCTGGAGTTTCTCCCCAAGGGCCCCTTCTCAGGTCTGACTATCTGTCCCACAGGCATCTTGGAGACTCTACTTCAAGGTCTAAAATCCTTCTCTTTTAGTCTTTTCACTTTTAGGCCTTGTTCGCTGGCATTTCACAGCAAACCACTATGAGAAAACCAAATGGAAATGCTTCCCAAAGCAACGTGAATAGAACTATGAAAATAGGATAAATGAGGCTATATTCAACTGCAACTCTGGCTTTAGAAGTTCTGTTATCTTGATCTTAACACTACCTATCAGCACTGCAGCTGAAATCCCAGGCTTCGTGGTTACATAAACACAGCTACACCCAAGCACCTGAGGTCAAAGTCTATTCTGCCTGCTGGCAAAGTGAAGGGAAGACAGGGTCTTCTAAACTCCATCCTAAGATTTCTATAGGTACTTGAGATTCATTAACAACTGCATTCTCAATTTTACTGTGAGCCAGTTTCTGAAAACAGTAAAGCTTTTGTTTCTAAAAAATAGGCACTTTTTAAAGGGCTGAATGCATAAGGGGAGTTTTTGAAGACTCACCTCTCCTAGGAATCACATCCTCTGAACAGGTAATCAGTCTCTGCAAATACCATTTGCTCCGTCATCGTTTCTGGGAGTTCAGTGACAAGGGAAGTATTACTGGATGAATACAGCAATCTTCTATGGTCTTTTGAGTTATTAGTGTTGGTGAGGAATTGCTCACAGTAGGAGTTGTCCAGGCTCGCCTATCAATCACCAAAAACACAGAATGCTGTGAAAATCCCCAACTCTAAACTGCAGGTTCAACGTCTGCTACTAATGCGACACTTTGATCAGGGTACTTGTGAGATTTTGCGTATTCATCAGTAAGATTCAGAAATAAGTACTCTCTTCTGTGTTACTATCCAAAAACTATGTGGAATTGAGAATTGTGTACTGATAAAACTTTTTGAATAATCTGTACACAAACATATTCCTTTGTCCTTACGCCCATGACTCTGACACCTTCAAAACATCTGACAGCCAGACATTATTACCCCTTGTGACTTTTTGGTGCCACACCGATCTCTTGTTGTTTGTGAGTTACCTGTCTGACCACCCTCCTCTCCATCAGTTGACACCAACTTAGCCCCCGTTTCATATGCTAAATTTTACCTTCTATCTCATTATTGTCCCAGTCAGTCAAAGGAGCTTAATAAATTAGTCACTTAGACGAATGCTTCTCAAGCTTTCATACACAAAATAATAACAGTGAAATCTTGTTCAAAGTGATTTCCAGGCTCCACCCTCAAGAGTTTTTGGTTAAGTCTGGGGAGGATGCCTGAGAATTTGCATTTTTAACAAGCTCCCAGGAGATACTGCTGCTGGTGGTCATTTTGAGTCGAACTGACCCAAATAAAGAATCCTGTACCACTCATGAAACTATTAGGAATGAGAGTGGAAGGCTGAGAGGAACTGAGAGACGCAGGGATAATTTTAAGTAAGTAAATATTCAGAACTAAGAGCTGAGCAGTCTGAAATAGGCTGGGTGTCGTGGCTCACACCTGTAAGCACTCTGGGAGGCTGAGGTGGGAGGATGATTTGAGGCCAGGAGTTCAAGACCAGCCTGAGCAAGAGGAAATCCTGTCTCTACAAAAAGTAGAAAAATAGAAAAAGTAAAACTTTTGTTTCCAGACAATAGGCAGGGCCAGTAGTCCCAGCTACTCAGGTGGCTGAGGCAGGAAGATCACTGAATCCCCAGGAGTTGGAGGTTACAGTGAGCTATGATGATGCCACTGCACTCTAGCCTGGGAGACAAAGTGAGACTCTGTCTCAAAACAAAACAAAACCACCAGGCAGAGTGGCCTATGCTACTCTGGGAGGCTGAGGGAGTTGGACTGCTTGAGCTTAAGAATTCAGCCAGTCTGAGCAAGAGTGAGACCCCATGTCTACTAAAAATAGAAAAATTAACCAGATGTTATAGTAGGCACCTATAGTCCAAACTACTGGGGAAGCTGAGGAAAGAGGATCACCTTAGCCCAAGAATTGGAGGTTACTGTGAGCTATGATGCCATGACACTCCAGCCTGGAGCAATGGAGTGAGACTCTGTCTCAAAAATAATAAATAAATAAAAATAAAAATAAATTAAAAAGCAAACAAAATAAAATGAAAAGAAATAAAGAGTAAGAAAAAAAGAATGAATAAATAGCTCTTTTATGGAGTTCATGCTGATAGTAAACTAAGCAGCTGAAGTTCTCCTGAGGTTTTTCCCCGTATGGAAAAGCAGATCAGCATACAGTTTTGAGTATATAGTTTGGGAACTATATAGAAGTCTTGACCATTATTCTGTCTTTTTACTGGGCATTATTGACTCCAAAATGTCCAATAATGTCGCAATGAAATAATGTTTTCATACATCAGCTATCTAAAACGGAAGTGGGCCAAAGAATTAAAAAGAGATTCGGAGAAACTTGTAAAATATAGTATAATCCATTACTTAGAAATTGAAATTTAATGTTTTTTTTTTTTGAGACAGAGTCTCACTATGTTGCCCTCAGTAGAGTGCCAAGGTGTCACAGCTCACAGCAATCTTTAACTCTTATGTGATTCTCTTGCCTCAGCCTCCCAAGTAGCTGGAACTATAGGTGCCAGCCACAATGCCTAGCTATTTTTTGGTTGTAG
>CAUYON010176628.1:0-13470 GCA_963573935.1 Arctocebus calabarensis
AAAATATTCACCCAAGCCGATTCCTTCAAGAGTTTTCCCTGCACTTTCTTCTAGAATTTTTGTAGTTTCATGTCTTAAGTTTAAAGATTTAAAGAGTTCTAAAGGAGTGCTAAAGGGGTGTTAAAATCTCTGATTACTATGGAGCTGGAGGAAATCAAGTTGCTCATGTCTGTTAGTGTTTCTCTTATAAATTGAGGTGCATTCTGGTTGGGTGCATAAATATTAATAATTGAAATCTCATCATATTGAGTTGTACATCTAACAAATATAAAGTGTCTATCCTTATCCTTCCTTATTTTGGTTGGTTTAAAGCCTATTGTATCTGTGAATAGGATTGCAACACCTGCTTTTTTCTGCTTTCCATTTGCCTGGAGTATAGATGACCATACCTTCACCTTGAGTCTATATTTATCTTTTAAGGTAAAATGAGATTCTTGTATGCAGCAGATATCTGGCCTGAGTTTTTGTATCCTGTCAGCTGACCTGTGCCTCTTTAGAGGACAATTTAACCCATTCATGTTAATTGAGAATATTGATAAGCCTTTTGAAAGTCTAGAGGACATTTTGAATCCTTTCACAACTGTGGAAGTTGAAATTTGATCAAAAGTTTCTGAGTGAGTCTACTTTTGTGGTGGAGGATTACTCTGGTCATTATGGAAGATAGGTCTGAGAATATCCTGGAGAGCTGGTTTAGTTATGGCAAGTCTCTTCAACATGTGGATGTCATTAAAGTATTTAATTTCTCCATCATAAAGGAAACTCAGTTTAGCTGTATACAAGATCCTGGGTTGAAAGTTATTTTGTTTTAGGGGATTAAAAGTCAATGACCACCCTCTTCTAGCTTGAAAGGTTTCAGCAGAGAGATTTGCAGTTATTCTAATGTTCTTCCCTTTGTAGGTAATGGTTTTCTTATGTCAGGCTGCTTTCAGAATTTTCTCCTTCATATTAACTTTAGTGAAATTGATTATGATGTGTCTGGGGGATGTCTTATTTGGGTTGAGTCATGCTGTAGTTCTGAAACTGTCTGCTATCTGAATTTCAGTAACTCTTGGCATGTCTGGAAAGTTCTCTTTCATAAACTCATGAAGAAGAGACTCTGTGTCTTGTGAAGCTGCTTCATCACTTTCAGGGATCCCTATGAGTTGAATATTGGTTTTCTTCGATTATCCCAGAGCTCTCAGAGAGAGTGATCTGTTTTTGCCTTCCATTTCTCTTCCACTTTGATGGTTTGGGAGCGTTTGAAACCTTTGTCTTCAATGTCAGAAATCCTTTCTTCTGCTTGCTCCATCCTGTTCCTGAGGTATTCTACTGTATTTCTCAGATCTTTGAAGGCTGCAACTTCTTGTCTCAATGTGTCAAAGTCTTTGGTCATTTTGTCTTCGAATTTGTTGAATTCTTTAGACATCTTTTGGACTACTGCTTGAAATTCTAATTCCATCTTTTCCTCTATTCTGCTGCTCTTATTTGCCATCCAGATTTTGATTTAAATTTCTGACATCTCAGCCATTTGCCTATGCAAGGGATCTTGTACTGTGTCTGCCTTGTCATTCCTTGGAGGAGTTGATCTACTCTGATTATTCACATTACCAGAGTTTTTCCATTGATTCCTCCCCATGATTGTTTTTCACCATTGCCTCTGGCCATCCTTAGAGTTGGGAAGGTGTCTCTGCAAGATTAGACCCTGGAGGGATCACTCTATTGTTGCTGGAACTTTGTAGGCAGTGACCCTGTGTAGCTCCTCTGGGACTGCCCCAACCAGGGAGTTCTGGCTGCAGGAGCAGTTCCGTAGTGTGGCACCCCTGGATCCAGCAGCAGGGCGGAAAATGGTGCACATGGTTCTGGGAGTGCCAGGCACCTGGTGACTTTGGCAAAGAAAGCCCACAGCTACAGCAGTCTCTGTCCGGGAGGAGGGCTATACGCAGAGGCAGGAAGGGCTCCAGAGGGAGAGCCTGGTCCCGTGGCTTCTGGATTCCCTGGCAGAAGGTGGAACTGTGGGGGCCCAGCAGGCTCAGGGCTTGGGGGCGCACTGTTGCCAGGGCAGTTCCTGATTGAGGGCAGACCTGCGGAGGCCCTGTGGGTGCCAGACAGTGACCCGTGTGGTCGCCAGGGAAGTCCCTGGCTGAGGGTGGGTCTGCAGAGGCCTGGCGGTCACCAGCAGAGTCCCTGGCAGAAGGTGGACCTGCGGAGGCCCTACAGGCTTGGGGCGTGAGGCAGTGTGGTCACTGCGAGAGCTCCTGGCCAGGGGCGGGCTTGTGGATGCTCTGCCAATGCCAGGCACAGATGCACATGGTTGCTGGGGGAGTCACTGGCCGGGGTGGGCCTGTGGAGGTCTGGTGGTTGCCAGTGGAGTCCCTGGCAGAAGACAAGCCTGAGGAGGACCAGCAAGCAGCAGGCGCAGGGCCACTTGGTCGCCAAGGGAGTACCTGGCTGGGGGCAGGCCTGCGGAGGCCTGGCAGTCACCAGCGGAGTTCCTCCAGAAGGTGGGCCTGCAGAGGCCCTGCAGGTTTGGGGTGGGGGGCTGCGCTGTCACTGGGATAGTTCCTGGCCTGGGGCAGGCCTGCCCCAGCGGCCTAGCAGTAGCTGGCCCTGGGAGAAGGCTGGCCTGCAGAGGCCCAGCAAGCATGGGGCGCAGGGCCACTTGGTTGCCAGGGGAGTTCTTTGCTGGGGGATGACCTGCAGAGGCCCTACAGCACCACACAGTCACTGGTGGGGTCCATGGCAGAAGGTGGACCTGCAGAGGACCTGCAGGCTTGGAGCATGGGGCACAGGGCTGCAAGGTTGCCAGCAGATTCCCTGGCTGGAGGGAGGGAAGCTCGCCACAGCCACCTGGAGTCTTTTGCCTGTGGGGCACTTGTTCCGGCAGGCAGGGAGGGGAGGGCACTGCTCAAGAACCTCCTCCCTCAGTTTCAGAGGGGGTTAGGCTTCTCGTTTGTCAGGTAAGGGGGGAAGGGTGTACTATAAGTTCAGAATTGTGGGGAAAACTTCAGTTCAGTTTTTCTGCCTAGCAAGAGAGTGTTCAGAGTCACATAAGGGTTGCTCTGGGAGAAGCAGACCCCATTTCCCACAGCATTCTTCTGTGGGGTCAGACAAGAGGTCCATAATTCATCACTTGTCTGTAGAAAAACCGCAGGACCAAGCAAAGAGAAAAAAGAAAGGAAACAGAAAAGCAAAAAAACCCCACAGCTTTCTTGGGGGACGGGATGGACACTTTTCCTTTCAGATGAATTTTGTATCTGAAGCTTGCTTTTTTAGAGTCACAGCTTGCCTCAGCAGAGGTGACCTGCAGTTATCACTTCTCTCTCTTGGCTGGGCTCCCAGTCTTCAGCTTAATTTTGCAGTTTCTGGAGGCTATTTTTCCTTTTGGACAGGAGCCTCTTTTGGAAACTGCTTCCAGTTGGCCACCTTGCTCCGTCCCCCCTCTGCTTAGCTTCTTATTGGAGGATCTATCCAACACTGCCAAAAGAGTTAGAGTCTCTCTTATAAATTGAGGTGCATCCTGGTTGGGTTCATAAATATTAATAATTGAAATCTCATCATATTGAGTATTACCTTTTACAAAAATAAAGTGACCATCCTTATCATTCCTTACTTTTGTTGGTTTAAAACCTATTGTATCTGAAAATAAAATTGCAACACCTGCTTTTTTCTGATTTCCATTTGCCTAGAATATAGATGACCATCCTTTCACCCTGAGTCTATATTTGTCTTTTAAGATAAGGTGAGATTCTTGTATGTAGCATATATCTGGCCTGAGTATTTGTATCCAGTCAGCCAACCTGTGCCTCTTTAGAGGACAATTTAAGCCGTCCACATTGAGAATATTGATAAGCCTGGTAGAACTCAGGGTATTGAGTTTTTTGAAAGTCCAGTGGACCTTTTTAATCCTTTCACCACTGCAAATGTTGGAATTTGATCAAAAGTTTCTGAGTGAGTTTACTTTTGTGGTGAAGGATTGCACTGGTCATTATGGAGGATAGGTCTGAGAATATCCTGGAGAGCTGGTTTAGTTATGGCAAATTTCTTCAACATGTGAACGTCATTAAAGTATTTAATTTCTCCATCATAAATGAAACTCAGTTTAGCTGGATACAGGATCCTGGGTTGAAAGGTATTTTGTTTTAGGAGATTAAAAGTTGATGACCACCCTCTTCTAGCTTAAAAGATTTCAGCAGAGAGATCTACAGTTATTCTAATATTCTTTCCCTTGTAGGTTACAGTTTTCTTACATCTGGCTGCTTTCAGAATTTTCTCCTTCATATTAACTTTAATGAAGTTAATTATGATGTTTCTGGGGGCTGTCTTATTCAGGTTGATTCATGGTGGGGTTCTCTTATTCAGGTTGAGTCATGGTGGGATTCTGAAACTGTCTGCTATCTGAATTTCAGAATCTCTTAGCATGTCTGGAAAGTTCTCCTTCATAGTCTCACGAACAAGGGCCTCTGTGCTTTGTGAAGCAACTTCGTCACCTTCAGGAATTCCTGAAGGTGAATATTAATTTTCTTCTAATTATCCCAAAGCTCTCTGAGAGAATGATCTGTATTTGCTCTCCATTTCTCTTCCTTTTTGAGCACTTGGGAGCATTCAAAAGTTTTGTCTTCATCGTCAGAAATCCTTTCTTCTGCTTGCTCCATTCTTTTACTGAGGGAATTCTACTGTATTTCTTAGATCTTTGATGACTGCAATTTCTTGTCTCAGTGTGTCACAATCTTTGGTGATTTTATCTTTGAATTCATTGAATTCTTGAGACAACTTTTGAATTGCTCCTTGAATTTCTAATTCCAATTTTACCTCCATTCTATTAATCTTATTGGCAAACCAAATCTGAATTCTATTTCTGACATCTCAACCATTTGTCTCCAAATGGGATGTTCAGTTGTATCCACCATATCATTCCTTGGGGTAGTTGATCTACTCTGATTATTCATGTTACCAGAGTTTTTCTGCTGATTCCACCCCATGATTATTTTATATCATTTGGCTAGATGAGCAGATAAGGTGAAGTTGGGTTGGGGGGCTCCTGGAGTAGTGATTAACCAGCCCTTCACCCAAGAGCTGTGCTTGTTGTCTGTATCTTTTCTCCTAGAGCTTTGGAAAGGACCCATACAGTGCTATGACCTGAGACACTGGGGAATTACATGGTGGGGTGGTATTAAATGGCTCTGTCTTGCTTTTAGCTGGTCTCTGTCCTGCCCTAGTGAATCAGTTACTCTGGGTTGAAGTCTCAGCTGTGGAGAAATACCAGCAATTAAGTCACCCTGCCCTCCATGGGCAACAACTGGAAAAGGAAAATTGAACCTCCCCACAACCACACACCCAGGGTACCACTTTGGATACTCCTCAGGTGATTGGTCCAGTCCGAGAGATCTGAATCAATTGACCCCAACAATACCCAGTCTCAAGTGAGGGAGTTCAAAAGGTCTTTGGCAA
Source organism: Arctocebus calabarensis (assembly GCA_963573935.1). Classification (NCBI taxonomy): domain Eukaryota; kingdom Metazoa; phylum Chordata; class Mammalia; order Primates; family Lorisidae; genus Arctocebus; species Arctocebus calabarensis. The sequence continues at coordinate 5,428 of CAUYON010176628.1, forward strand.
CTAGATATCAGGGGTCTGCTGGCAGCTCAAGTATGACTCATTCTGGTGCTCCATGGAGTCAGAAGGACCAGCCCCCCCCCCAAACAAAGAAACTAGTCTGGGAAGGTTGATGCCTCCTTCCCCACCTTGCACCTCTGTCACACCCAGTCACCAGTAACCCCACAGGGCTATGACCCATTTCCCTCCAATGAGCAGATGCTCTAGGGGTTTGAGCCTGCCTGAGTCACAGAGAGATCTTATGTCTCCTCAGTCAGACCTCTGCACTCTGCCACCATCCGGCCGGGGAAGCTGAAATCTGACAACCTCAGGTGGTTAATGGAAGCTGGGGCAGTTCATTCAGTTACAGCCCTGCCCCGATTGATGTTGTTGACACTTATATTTGTGCAGAATTTGTGATTCTGTCCTAGCTATATTCCCCTGCAGACCAGGCACTGTTTGGGTTCACAGAAACTGCAACTCAGCTCCAGTCTGTGCTGCTGCCCAGAACTGGTGTTTCTGTTTCCCCTGCAGTCTGTGTTGGGGCACGTGCGGCTCATACTCGGCTGGGATTTCCAGCCTTGGCCTGGTTGCCTTTGTCTCAGCTATGATCCCCTGAGGACTGGGTGTTTCTTAGGCTAACTAAAACAGTCCTCTGGCTTAGCCCTACCCTGGGAATATGCCATCTCTGTGCATGCATCTTCAATTCTCTGTTCTGCCATGCTCTACACAGGACGATACCACATCAGGTATAACCTTTGTTCATGGGGCCTACGTTACAGTCCCAGATCTATTCCACCAATGTCTGCCACCAGAGAAGCTTTCTCTACTTACCCAGAGACATAGGGAGTGTTCTTCCAAAATATCCCCAGGGGTATAAGCCCTATTGTTCCTGCTGCTGCCGCTGCTGCTCTGTACCCAGGGGGCACCACCTCCCTTTCCCATACTGTTCCTTCAGTCTACCTTTTTCTCCTTACCCATGTGCCACAGTATCAGCACAGTCCTGCAACAGCCCATGCCCTGTCCACACCTCTCAAGAAAATGCCCAAGGATCTGGACTCCATGGGTTACAGGCTTACAGACCTCAGGGTGAGAGTGGAGGGGAGTGCTGGGAGTTCAAAATTGCAGGTAGAGAATATATACAGTTTTATACAGTTTTGTACCTGGCAGGAGAGTGCCACAGCACCCTAGTATAGGAAGGAGGTCCAGTTTTTAGAGGGTCTCTCTCATGGGATAAAATAGAAGGATGTTTGAACTCTGTTCACTTGTTTGTAGAAAGTATACTGTAAGCCATTCTCTTGGGGGAAGGGACTTCCTTCCCCTTGGCAATGGATGTACCTTTTGTTTGTATCCTTGGGGTTGCAGCTCACCTCAGCAGGGCTGATGTGCGTTCTTCAACCTTCTCTCTTGGTTCAACTCCAAACCATCTGCTTACTTGCTAAACTTCTGTCCTTTAACTCTCCTTCTGTATGGGACCCTCTGTGGAAAGCTGGCTCCAATTGGCCATCTTGCCTCTGCCCTGCTAATTTTCTATTCTTAATGACATCTAGGAGGAGAGTGTTCTCCAAATCCATCCAATTGTAACAAAACATACAAAATCTCCATCTTTTTATGGCTGAATAGTATTCCATGGTATACATATACCACAATTAATCTATTCATGTGTTGAAGGGCACTTACATCTTTGTGATTGTAAATCAGACTGCTATAAACATTCAAGTGCAAATGTCTTTATGGTAAAATGATTTTTTTTTCTTCAGAGTAGATACCTAGTAATGGGATTGCAGAATCAAATGGAAGGTCTACTTTTAGTTCTTTAAGAAATCTCCATACATCTTTCTACCAAGGCTGTTCTAGTTTTGCAACCCCACCAACACTGCATGACTGTTCTCTTCTCTCTTTACACACACCAGCATCTCTTGTTCTGGGTCCTTGCAATGTGGGCCATTCTCACTGGGGTTAGGTGATACTCTCAAAGTGTTTTTTATTAATTTGCATTTCTCTAATAATCAGAGATAATGAGCATTTTTTCATGAGTTTGTTGGCCATTGATCTGTCCTCACAGAAAAGATTCTGTTCACGTCTCTTGACCAGATTTTAATGGGGTTGTTAGCTCTTTTTCTTGTTGATTTGCTTCAGTTATTTGTACATCAAAAAAAAAAAAAAAAAAAAAGGCAGAGTAGAGGCAGCCAGCATACTCACTATCCCAGGGAAAGTGGGGAATCGTGCTGGCAGCTACCTCTATTGGATCCACTCTTCACAGAAACAGCAGTGTAAAACTGCAGAGAGGCAACCTTGGATATTCAGAGAAAGAATAAAAGGAAGAAGAAACTTATAGGAAGCAGGTGATGGGGAGATACATATAACAAATCTGGGGTCTACACGGAGAACAGTAGCAATTCTTAAAGTAAAATCTCTTTTACTGAGGGTTCCCCAACCAGGAATAAGTAGGTATAAAGATCAGTAAAGTCCTAGCTGGGCCAGTGACACATATATACCTGTAGTCTCAGCTACTCAAGACTCTGAGGAAGGAGGATCCCTTGAGCCCAGGAGTTTGAATCAGCCTAGGCAATACAGCAAGACCCCCATCTCTAAAAAAATTAAGTAAAATAACAAATAATTAAATAATATTTAAAATTAAAGAACATAGTTCCAAATGTCAAGGAAATCATAAAAGAGGACATTTGTGCTGAATCTTCAAGAACAGTAGGAGGTTACCAGGCGAAGAAAAGAAAACCTTTCTTAGGAGCTGAGACGGTGTACAGAAGCTATGGAGGTAAGAAGGTAAAAAGTTTACAGGTAAGAGCACAAAAGCAATAGGAAGAAAAGACACACCACATAAGACATCTTAAGATAAGTGAAAGTCATTCTAGGATGTTTGGATTTTATCCCTCAGGAGATGAGGCACTATTAAATATCTTTTCAAACAAAATAACTGGCATACTCAGATGTATATTTTAGAACAGTAGCTGAGATCCCTCAGCTTTCAATCATTTTTTAAATATCTTGTGAGAAATAGGAAATTTTAAATTGTGAGGCTGTGGGAGGATGTTAAGAAAGAAGTGTGCAGAGAGACGTGGGAGAGGGTCTATCTCAGGAACTGTGCTGCTCAGATGCCTCTCTCCTCAATGCCACAGGCTTACAGGGTCTGTGCTGAGTGTGTGTATCAAATGCTGCTGACTGCAGCAGTGCCCGCAGGTTTGCAGGAGCCACAGAAGGCCTAAAGTGAGGCACTGTTCACCTTCATCAGGGTCAGGGCCCATTTCTGCTGTGACATGCATGACGACAGTTAGCAGGTAGGGTTCTGAATGCCTTACATGTGTAAATTCATTCATCCTCATCACAGCCCCATAGGTAGATATTGTTATCAATCCCATTTTACAGGTAAGGAAACTGAGACACACAGATTTAGGAACTTGCCCAGAGTCTTACAGTTAGAATGAATGCATAGAGGAACTGATATTCCAAGCAGTGCTCCCATGTCAAGATAATAGTGCGCTTGGGCTGTGCCTTCGCCCACATGGGCTGCTATAATAAAACATGATAGACACAACAAAATTTATTTCTCACAGATCCAAAGGCTGGGAAGTCCAAGATCAAGGTGCTGGCTGATGTGCCTCCTGGTGAGGGCCTCTTCCTGGCGTTCAGATCTCTTCTTCAGTCCGTGTCCTCACCCAACATCAAGGTGCTGGCTGACTTCCCTCCTGGTGAGGGCCTCTTCCTGGTGTTCAGAACTCTTCTTCAGTCCATGTCCTCACCCAACATCAAGGTGCTGGCTGATGTGCCTCCCAGTGAGGGCCCTCTTCCGGTCGTTCAGGTCTCCTCTTCACTCCATGTCCTCACTTGGCAAAGAGCTCTAGTTCCTCTTCTTACAAGGACAGTACTCCCACCACGGTAGCCTCAACCTCATCTAAACTTACTCACCTGCCAAAGACCTTCCGAATACCATGCATTCAGGGTTAGTGGTTCACCATATGAATGGGGGGTGGGGAATGTGGGGTGAAGGGTTATACATAACAGTTTATTTGGAATTCTCTCACATGAAAAATCCACAACCTCACTTCCTGAGATAGGCTTTGCTTGGTATATCATCTTCTAAAGAGGCATGACAATAGGGCAACATTTGGAAGGGAATTAGAATCAATGTGACAGAAGGAAGTGAACCAAGCTCTACTCTTTATAGCTATGAATTTTTTTTTTTTGAGACACAGTCTTCCTCTGTCCCCCTGGGTAAAGTGCTGTGGCATTATAGCTCACAGCAACCTCAAACTCTTGGGCTTACAAGATCCTCTTGCCTCAGCCTCCCAAGTAGCTGGGACTACAGGTGCCTACCACAACACCTGGATATTATTAGAGACAGGTCTCATTCACTCTTGCTTAGGCTGCTCTTGAACTCCTGAGATCAAACAATACACCCACCTTTATCTCCCAGAGTGCTAATATTAAGGTATGAGCCACTGCGCCAGCCTCTGGGCATGAATAATGATGCATTCTCACTTTTTCAGTAGACTAGAACTCTCAGGTTGCTTTCTATACTGTTCAGACACTAAAAACAAAGGAGCCTTTACATCCTGTGTATTAATCTGGATGGATATGGAACACGTTATTCTTAGCAAAGCATCACAAGAATGAAGAAATAAGAATCTTATGTACTTGGGTTTGAGATTGAGAGGAGGAGCAAGATGGTAACCAAGTAACAGCTTCCTTGCAACTGGGCAAGGTGAGTCTGGGGAGAGAAGACTCTAGGCATATCTGGTTGGTGGGATCTGCCCAGAAACATCCCTCTGGGGATACAAGGAGTCAGTGAGAGATTTCTGGACCCCATGAGGAGGACAAAAGCAGTGGAGAACTGGCAGGTGTTTGCGTGTGTTCATTCAGTCTAATCCCACCGGCAGCTGTAAGTACAGCAGCAGTAAGATTTCAAGCTGGAAAGGCCTTACCTGTGAGCTGTTTTGAGTTTTTTGTTTTGTTTTGTTTGGACTTGGCACTCAGTTGATCTACCTTGGGAGAACTTGGGCAAGAGAGTAGAAGACTTTAAGCATTGTCTAGTGCCCCAGACTAAGCCTCTGAGCCAGACGAAGCTAACAGTGTTCAGCTATGGGCCGTGCAGAGCCATTGTGGGAGAACTGCCCCAGCAAGCTCCGCCCTCAGGGTTGCAGAGCAAGGATGTGGTGGGAGACCTTAGGCGAGTAATCTAGTGACTGAGCAGCCTAAAGGTGGGGACTGAGATGCCTTATAGCCTTGGCCTTCAGGGGCATAGAGTGAGACTGGGTAAGTGGATAGATACTTCAGGAATGATCCCAGTGACAAGTGCTGTCCTGGGAAAGCTTCTATTTAGCCAAGTTTAGTAGTTTAAAGTGTCTTTTAAGCAGGCTGAGGAGAGATTTAGGCTCTCCACCCTGTGGGGTTTGAGAAATCAGCAGAGGCCTCCAGGCTCCATCTCGTACAGCCATATCAGCATTGCAATTAACATCTCATACCCCAGAAGAGCACCTGTTGTCCAGACAATAGACAGCAAGATAAATATACTGCTTTCTTTTTGTTTGTTTATGTGTTTGGTTTTTTGTTTGGGGGAGATTGTTTTTCCTAATTTCAACATTTCCCCTATAGATTTCTTTACTTTTTTTTTTCTTTCTTTTTGTTCTTCATTTTTCCAGTTTAGATATAATTTTCCATTGTTGTCCTTTTTAAAAATTAGGATTTCATTTTTGCTAGTGTTTCTACCCCTATTATTTGGTTTTTCACCAAAATTTATCCCATAAAGTTTTCTGTTTCCTTGTTTTGGTTTGATTTATAGCATTCTTGTCTTTTCTCTCTACTTGGTGGAGGTGGAGTACTGTGTCCAAACAGGCTAGCAAAGAGCTGCTAACCTCAAGGGAACCACCCAACCAGGCACCCCCAGAGGTTGGGGGTTTTTAAGGTTGGGTCAAAGTACCCTACTGTACACCTATATTGCTCCCATCTCCCTCTTTCTGTGCCTCTCTTCTTTTTGTCAATATTCCCTTTACCCACCCTTTTTCCTTTTTTTTTTTTTCTTTCTTTTTTCCCTTCTTGCTCTTCAATCTTCTCCTCTCTCTGGTCTTATACCAAAATGACTCATCAAAACCCTAGTCCAGAGGCAAGGTAACTTAAAGAGCAAGAGGAAGTGAAAGGAAAATTAGGGCAAGAAAACAAATAAAAGAAATCACTCATGAGGAAGAACCAGCAGAAAAATCTTGGCAACATGAAAAAATAGTGCAGAGAAATCTCTCCCTACAAGGGACCATGAGATAACTACTGCAGAGGATTCCACCTATAAAGAAATGTTAGAAATGACAGAAAAGGAATTCAGATGATGAAAACAATGAAGGAAACTGCTGATAAAGTGGAACCAAAAGGAAATCCAAAAACAGAATTGAATAAGAGATGAACGATATGAAGAATATAGAAAGGATATATAAAGGAACTGAAGCAGTCAATTAGGGAACTTAAAGATGCAATAGAAAGTATCAACAACAGACTAGCATGAAGAAAAAAGAATCTCAGAGGTAGAGGACAAAGCTCTTGAGATATCTCAGATAGTTAAAGAGGCAGAAAAGAAAAGAGAGAAAGCAGAACATTCACTGACAGAATTATGAGACTTTATGAAGCATTCAAACATACTAGTTATAGGTATCCCTGAAGGTGAAGAAGAATGCCCCAGAGGAATGGAAACCATACTAGAGAACATTATAAATGAAAATTTCCCAAATATCACCAAAGATTCTGACACACTCCTTTCAGAGGGATATTAGACCCCAGGTCACCTCAACTCTAACCAAGCTTTTTCAAGACACATTGTGATGAACCTGTCCAAAGTGAAGATAAAAGAAAAGATTCTTCAAGCTGCCAGGAGTAAACACCAGTTGACGTACAGGGGCAAATCCATCAGGGTGACTGCAGACCTCTCTAATGAAATCATCCAAGCAAGAAGACAATGGTCATCTACCTTTAATCTACTTAAACAGGAAAATTTCTGTTTAAAAATTGATGGAGAAATCAAATCATTTACTGATATACAAACATTGAGGAAATTTTTCACAACAAGACCAGCAACACAGAAAATACTTCAACCTGTTGTACACACTGACCATCACAATGGATCAACAGCAAAGTAAGAACTCAGAAATTAAAGGACAGAACCTAACTTCCACACTGATGCAAAAGATAAAACTAAGCAATGGGCTCTCACAAAATAAGAGGAATAGAACACTACCACACTTATCAATTATCTCAATAAATGTTAATGGCTTGAATTCACCACTGAAGAGGCATAGATTGGCTGCCTGGATTTAAAAAATACAAGCCATCCATTTGCTGTCAGCAGGAAACACAGTTTCAGAAGACAAATTAAAACTCTGAGTTAAGGATTGGAATACAAGTTTTCAGGCAAACAGGATTCAGAAGAAAAAAGGAGCTGCAATTTTATTTTCAGAAACATGTTGATTTAAAGCAACTAAGTCAAAAAAGACAAAGATGGTCACTTTATATTGGTCAAGGGAAAAATACAACAAGAAGACGGTTCAATTCTAAATATTTATGCACCCAATTTTAATGCTCCCAGATTCTTAAAACAGACCTTACTCAGTTTCAGCAATATGATATCGTATGATACCATAATAACAGGAGACTTTAACACTCCTCTTACAGAGCTGGACAGATCCTCTAAACAGAAATTAAATAAAGATATAAAGGGACTTAAATGAGACCCTAGAGCAATTGTGCTTGATAGACGCATATAGAACACTCCATCCCAAAGATAAAGAATATACATTCTTCTCATCGGCCCATGGAACATTCTCCAAAATTGATCATATCCTAGGACACAAAACAAATCTCAACAGAATCAAAAAAATTGAAATTTTACCTTGTATCTTCTCAGACCACAAGGCACTAAAGGTAGAACTCAACTCCAACAAAAACGTTCAACCCCACACAAAGGCATGGAAATTAAACAACCTTCTGTTGAATGACAGTTGGGTGCAGGAAGAAATAAAATAGGAAATCATTAACTTCCTTGAGCAAAACAACAATGAAGACACAAGCTAC
>CAUYON010176633.1:0-18551 GCA_963573935.1 Arctocebus calabarensis
GGTATTGTGGTGGATGCCTCTAGTCCCCGCTCCTTGGGAAGCTGAAGCAAGAGGATTACTTGACCTCAAGAGACTGAGGTTGCTATGAGCTATGACACCATAGCACCCTGCCAAGGGCAACAGAGTGAAGAAAAATAAAAATAAATTTAAGAAAAAAGGGAAAACCCAGTTGCCTTGGGTGGAATGAAACAATATAAATGAAGAGTTGCCAGCTGACTGCCCAGAGCTGGTAGGAGAAAGCCCAGCAGCCCAGTGGCCAGGTGCCCACTGCCAGGCCAGGCCTCTGAGCATTGGCTGGGAGCTCCTAGTGCAGTGGTTCTCAAGCTTCCTAATGCTGCAACCCTCTAATACAGTTCCTGTGGGTTGCAACCCACAGGTTGAGAACCGCTGTCCTAGTGGCACCCTAACCACTGCATGTGCCCTGGGCACCTCTGCCCCCTTCCCTCACCTTCTCACCTGCCAGATCCAAGCTCCAGCTCAGATGCTACCCCCCACAGTAGGCCTTCCCTGAATCCCATACATGCAGAGCCTTCATCTACAAAGGGTTGATACAGGGAGCTACAGGTCCCTCAAGGTCAGCAAGGGGCAGGGAACAGGGCTCCCAGAAGTTTCCAGACAAGCAAATGAGCAATTGTGGCAGGGCAGGTACTTAGTGAAGGGGTGGAGATGGGGGACAGGGAAGATTTTTTGGAGGAAGGGCCATTTCAGCTGAGACCTAAAAGGTGGGACCTTGACCCAAGAGGCAGTCTCCGGAGAGAGGTCTGGAGGATGAACACCTCCAGTTTGTAGCGACACAGATATGGTAAGAGGACAGGGGGTGCAGAGACATGTGGCAGACACAGGTGCAGAGTTGGTGGCTGGCACAGAGAAGATAGGCCAGTATTGTCCAAGTGAACACAGGCAGAAGTAAACTTAGACACACGACCTGCAGACAGAAGAAAGTGCCTTCTGGGCACCCAGGAGCAAAGGGACATTGAGAAGAACTGGGCCCAAGGTTGAGACCAGAGCCAGGGCAGGAGCTGTGGGAGGCAGTGAGTTTGCAGGGGCCATACCCTAGCACAGATGGGATGTATAGGCACACCTGTCCATCAGCCTTTACAAATTTTGCCATCTCTTCGCTGAGAATGGGGAGGTCAATGATGCTCACCTCCCTGGGGACTGACCCGACCAGCAGATACCTCCTAACCACCACCTGTCCTTCTCTGTGGGACAAAGTCAGACCAGGGAGATGTGAGGCCGGGGACGGGCCTATCTCTGCTGTGGCCCCAGGGAAGTTGAGCCACCTGCCAGTCAGCCTCCCTTTATCCCATGTGATGGCCCCACTTGGTCTGTCCAGACCCAGGCCAGCCTCTTTCCCTGAATACCCCAGGCCAAGGTGAGGAGGCTAGAGGAGCTCAGGCCCCCCAGTAAGGCTGAGACTGAGGAAGGAGCCCTGCTTTAAACATCCTCATCCCACCAACAGCTCCTGCCCACACACGCATCCCTGCAGCCTCTGTCCCTACTCCACCCAGGAGTGGTCAGTTGCCCTGGCCTACCAGCTCTCAGGCTGGACAGTCAAAACAGGGTGTGGTGGCCCTGGGGCTGGCTAGGATAAGAAGCAATGCTTGAGCCTGGGGCACAGCTTGCACAGAGCTGAGGCCAGGCCTGTGAAAATGCACTTTATTAGCTCCACAGGAGGGGGGCAGCAGGATCAGAGTGGACACACTCATGACCAGAAACCAGTGTGGGGAGCAAAGTGCTAGGCCTGGCCAGGCCTTGGTTTCCCTGAGGACAGATAAGAGTTGGCCCTGCTGGATAGCTGCCTGGAGCCACAGGGCAAGATGGAATGTGGGCCTAGGTTGCTGGGCAGTGTTTTCAGCTACTGGCAGGGCCCTTTGCCAGCTGAGCACACACCAGCGCGTCCGCCCACCACCTGGCTTCATTTCCGGGCCTGCTCGTAGTTGTCGGTGAACCAAGCACAGGTCTCCTTCACAGCTGTAGTAGAGGGTGGGGACAGTTGGTGGGTGGGGGAGGGCCAAGACCTGAATAGCCCCCTTGGGAAGAGGTGGTAAGGGTGGGAACCAGGGACACAGAGAAGTTATGGCCCCTAGGCAGTACAGGTTCTGAGGGGCCTGGAGACCAGATTTGTAGGGCAACTCATTCCTCCTCCACAGCAGGGACAGTGAAGGTCCAAAGCCAAGGTAGGCAAGTACTGGCCAGTAGGGCTGGGTGTGGGCTGCGGGAGGAGCAGGAGCTCACCCTGCTTGAAGGGCGTGAACCGGAAGTCAGGCAGGTAGGCCCGCAGCTTGCTGTTACTGGCTGTCTTCTTAAACTGCCCATCTGACTTGGTTGTATCAAACTAGGCATTTGGTCAAGGTCACAGAGCAAGGAGCATTGGTACCCTCCAGCCCCAGCCAGCCTACCCCCTCCTGCCAGGATGAACACAGTGAGGAGGGAAGATGTTCCCAGGCAGGGAGGGCCTCTGAATATGCCCATGGTATCCTCACTTAAACCCTGTGACTGGAACCAGAGGATACAGTGACTTCTCCATGGAAGTCCATGGCCTCCACCACAGCCTCAGCTGCCTCCTGGATGGAGACTTCATCCTCCTCACCCACTGTGGGGAGGCAACACCCACAGCCAGGTCAGCTCTCCTCTGGGCCTGCCACCCAAGGCCCCATGAGTATCCTTGCTGCCACCCCTCAGCCAGCCTCCTGGGACAAACAAAGGCTCAGCCCATGGCAGGAGGAAGGGGGGCGAGAGGGGCTGCAGGGTGCCCACCTGACAGGATGATGGGCTCCACCTCACTATACTCCCGCAGGACCCAGATAAAGAGCTGGGCCAGGTCCTGGAGGTCAGACAGTGAGGGTCAGAAACCACAAGGAGTAGCCAAATGGGGCCAACAGGTCACATTGGTATGGGAGTCCACAGCCAGAGCTCAGCTGGGGATAGGGTCCCTTCTCTGGGCAGTCCTTCTCACAGCCATGCCCAGTCACTGTGGGACAGGAGCCCAGGGACATGCAAGGAGCAGAGATCACTCAAGGGGCTCAGCTAGGACCCTCACCTGTTCCTGGGCTCTGCTACCACCGCCTCCCCCCATAGCTCAGCAGGGGCAGACTATCCCGGGGTTCCTGGGACAGACTTTCTGAGGGGAGAGCTGTGCCCTCCCATACGAACCAATGAGTATATGAACTGTCTCCGAGGCTTGCCTGTGCCCCACACCGTCAAGGCTGCCCCGCTGCCTGTGGATGCATGGGAGGGGCAGGTGTCAGGGGAGCCACCTCCTCCTCAGCTCAGCCAGGGCTCCGTCAGCTGAGTGGCCCAGCACTCACTCTTGGCCAGGTGCACCTTGTGGATGAGGCCAGGCAGCACGTGGCCATCCTCAATGTTGAAGTTATCGTGAGGCCCGAAGACGTTGGTGGGGATGACCGCGGTGAAGGTGCAGCCGTGCTGCTGAAAGTAGGCCCTGTGGAGGCACAGTGTCTCCTCCCTGGCCCTGGGACCACCGACCTCACTCATCCCCACCATGGGCCGAGAGAGGAAATGCAAGAGGCCGCGAGAATACCCCACACGGGCTCCCCAGTCCCTCCCACTCCCAGTCCCAAGCCCCCCATGGAGCTTGAACCTTCTCCCCCACTCCTGGCAAAGCCTTAAAAGACACGTGATGAGGACCTGTTTTGTACGTCGATCATCCTCTTGGCATACGAATACCCAAAATTGCTGCTGTGGGGCGGCCCGTTGTGAATCTGAGGAGCAAGAGAGGCACGGAGGCTGCCGCTTCCCACCCTGGCCCTGCCCAGATGGCTTCCCACCCCGCCCAGATGGTTTTCTGGTCCTGCCCCTCACCATAGTCTCATCAATAGGGTAGGTGGTCTTGTCAGGGAAGATACAGGTGGACAGGCAGGACACCACCTTGCGGGCGCCCACCTCAAAGGCGGAATGCAGGACATTGTCATTGATGTGCACGTTCTTCCTCTGCAAGGGTAGGGAAGGGAGGTCAGGCCCCTCCAGCAGGACTCCAGTCCTGAGCTGCTCCTCCAGGTCAAGGAAACAGAGGAACTAGAGGTGGGACACACCCTGGCCCCTCAAACACAAGCAGTACTTGAGCCTGCTCATTTGGGCTGCTCCTGGGACCAAACAGAGCTCCTAGTGCTGCCCTTACAGAAACCACTGCCTTCTCCTGACAAGACTGTGAGAGTCCAGCCCTGCCTCCCTGGAAGTGCAGGAGAGAACCGTATCCCCCAGCTTGGGCAGGAACTACCCAGGGCACAGCAGATAGAGGAGCATGGGCAAGCAGCCCAGGAGGCCCAGTCTGGCACTAGGGTGTGGTAGGGCTCTCACTTCAGAGGGAGAAGGGCCCCTCTATTACCCCACCCTAGAGAAGCTCACACCTGGCTCAACTGCCCAGTAGTACTTAAGCCTTGGCCTGCCCTATCCCTGCCCAAGTCTCACTGCCCCTTCTGTAAATTGGACATGAGATGCCAAGGACATTTAGACTTGGGAGAGAGGAGAGGTGACAGGCAGGGAGACTGCTGGAAAGGCTGAGACAGAGACAGCAAGGGCTCTGGGGTGACAGGGCCCCTGGACAGAATCTAATCTGACCCTCTGCTGACCCCAGTGCCTGATACAGGCCAGCCAAGCCAAAGTGCTGCTCAGAGACAGGAGGGTTTGGGCCTTGACACCATGCCATACCAGGGTACATGTCACAAACACATGAGCCCAGTTCACACTCCTGAACCCTGGACTCTGTGGGACTTGTCAGGGGAACTGGACCAGCACTGTCTTGAGAGTGGAGGCTCTGGAGGCCCAGAGGGCTCAAGGAGCAGGAACCAGCCCAGGTCGAATGGCAATGCTGGCTTCTTGTAGCTCCCAATATTGTGGGTTGGCTCCAGGAAATTTCCCGCTAAGAGGCATGACCCCAGACCCACCTGCACACTCCTTTGCCCATAGCACCAAGTGTGGGCGACCCGAGGTTCCTCAGGGTTTGCCTGCACCAGCCTGTGCCCAGCCCTGATCCCACTGAGGTGGGCACATGAACTTGTAAAAGTGTAAAGCCCACCAGGAAGTCCCCAGAACCGGGGTTCCTGGCTGCCAGTGCTTGCTTCCCCCCAACTTACCCAGAAGTCCAGATTGTATTTGATATTCCGGAAGAGACCCCCCACCATTGCAGCAAGATGAATGACATGCGTGGGTCGGACCTTCTCAAACAGGGCTCGGGCCTGTGCTGCATCCCTGGAGGAAGCCAGGCTGTCAGAACCCACATGGAAGACTGAGGGAACCGGCACTCTAGGGTGGAACCATGACAGGAGAAGCAGCCAAAAGGCAAAATGGCCACGTTCAATGCCCAGTTGTGTGAGGGCACGGGCTTCCAGGAAGGGATGGGAAGTGTTTACCCAGCAGCACAGCCACCTGGCAGACAGGTCCCAGACATGTGGCTGCTGCCAGCTCAGGAGCAGGCCTAGCCTGGAGCTCTTTATTGTGGAGGAGGCAGGGGAGAACAGGTGCTCCAAGGACGGACTCACGTGAGATCGGCATCTTTGGAGGAGACAAACACCCAGTCTTCTCCAGGCAGGCCAGCTCCATCTGCTACCACTTTCTGGATGGCTCTGCCCACCAGCCCAGAGCCCCCTGTCACTAGGATCCGCATGGACCCCCGGGGCTCACCCATGTTGGCTGCACCTGTAGTGCCAAATAGTGCGAGACTGAAGCCATCATGCTCCCATCCTCTGGAACCCTATTTTCCTGGGGCAGCTGGCACAGGGTGAGACCCTCAATGAGGGCACTTGATCCACTGGCCCAGAAAGACCCAGATGGAATGAACTGCCTCTTGTCCCCAGCCCTGTTCCCCTGGGAGCCCTCTGCATAGAGCTCCACGGGGCGTTGAGGCTACCACCCGGGCCAGAGGAGGTGGTCAGAAACCACGTTGGGCCTTGGGCTCAGAAAAAGTACATTCTACTTTCTTCCAGCTGACAAGAAAAGCAATTAACCCCAGGCTTTGGGCTCCTGGTGCAGAAAATTATGGCTGATCCCAGCCAAAATCCTTAAGCTAGGGACAGGACCCGCGCGAGTCTGATTCCTCCTGGGCAGGTCGCGCCGCTGGCTCAGAACGGGACAGGTCCTGGGCGCCACTCCCACCCCCCCAGGATTCTACTCTAGGAGCCGAAAATCTGCTGGGGCTACGCCAGGACCGCTCTGGAACCACCGCAGGGCCCCAGAGCCAGCCCGTATGGGAGGACGCCCTGCTTCCAACCAGGTGGGCAGCCGGGCCAGAGACCGGTGAGGGGACCTCCGGCCGCTAGGCCCCAGCCCATGGCCCAATTCACCACAGTGTTCCCTGCCTCTTGGGGAGCACTGAAGGTCCAGGCCCCGGCACCGAAGGGTGCCCCTCGGCGTCTGGTGCTGCGTCTCACCTGCGTCCTACCCCACGGCCCGGAGCTGGCAAAGCTCCTTGCGACGACCGCTGAGCCTCCGGCCCCGCGCGCCGCCAGGTGGAGGGGGTGGGGCCGCCGGGGTGGGGGCGGGGCCCTACTCCCCGTCCATCGCGGGCGCTTCTGGGAAATGGAATCCGCGGCTGCGCAGCCGCCTGAAAAACGGAGTATCATCCGGGAGGCGAGGCGCAAAGCTGCGCCGTGGGTAGGACCGCCGGAACGCGCCTGGGCGCTGCCTGAGCCCCTGCGGGGTCAGTGGGGAATGGGCGAGCAGGGGACACGGGTCAGTGCTCCACCTGCAGCCCCGGGCGTCCGGCCCAGCCGCCGCGGTGCTGCCTTTTAGCAAACGGAAGGAGGACCGACCCTAGACGCGGGCGGGGAGCCCCGGGAAAGGCGGCCTTGGGCTGGCCACAAAAGCAGCGTTCGCCCGGTCACCGATGCGGGACTGGGGTCGCCAGGAAGGTGTTGACGTTGGCGTTAGAAAGGCTCCTTTCCGGGCTAGGCTCCCTCTGGGTGCCACTCTCAACACACACTTTCCCAAATTTCTGCTCTTAAATGTGAATAATGCGAATGATGTTATTCCCTACCTCTTTCATGTAGGCATGCCACGTTTAGGATTACTTAGATTGCAAATGTGTATAAGCACGTGGTTTCTTTGTTACTCTGATGTCGCAGAGGCTGAGACATGAAATCAGTCTCTGGAGTCACACGACCAAGGAGCCGCCTCTGTCACCCTTAGTACTGGGTCACACTGGGTGGCCATGGCAAGCCAGCACTGCCTGTGTCTCTCAGCCCCCACTCCACTTCTCAGCCTTGTGTGCTGATCCTTTCGTATGCGTGTCTTAGGAACTGTTGTTAGGCCCAGGCTAAAGTAGAAAAATACCAGTTAACTCCTGGCAGTTACTGAGCTGCAAGCCGGCAACAAAATGAAGTTAGTCTGGTTCACTCCTAAGATAGATGGGAAAGTACTAACTTCTTGCTTGACTAACTCCCTAGGAAACGAACTTACTATCCCCGGACTGACCTTTAAACAATACTAGGTGGAAAGAATACTGGAACTAAAATATGTGGGAAAATATTAAAACAAAGATGTATGACATTTAGCTAACCGCAAAATTCTGCTTCTGTACAATGCTTGCTTGCTTCCCCACCCAAATGTACCTGGACAACCTACATGCCAACCAGGATGCAGACCAAACCTTAAAAACCTGAGTCCTTAAGCTCAGGTTGGGGCTACTCTCAGAAACCCCATGTTGGACACTGAGGCAGTCACCTGCCAGCTCTTCAATAAAAGGACTCTGCTATAAATTTGGCTTGTTTGGCAGTGTAGTCTTTGTGGAACTCCTGGGCATAACACTGTCACCTACCCTTCCTCCCCACACACAACACTCAGTCTCTCCAGGGGCAGGTGACCATCCTCACACTTGTGCTGAGGAAGGATACCTGGGAAAAAGTCTTAAAAATCAAAGGCTTCTCAGAGAAGCCCAAGGACACTCCTGCAAGATCCTCTCCATGGTAACCCAGCCCTTAAGAATTAGTACAACTTAAACTTCCTGGGTCCTTGAAAATAACACTTACTGCTTGCTTCCATTTCTGTAAATCCTGCACATGATTTGACACCTCTAATGAGAGGTAACATATAATTTCTTTGTCCATCTACTTGTGAGTCCAATAATGGACAGAGCTGATGCAGAGCTCATGGGTTTAGATTTTAGCCTGTGGCAGCTCTGCAGCTGAAATAAAACTCCTTCCTCTTCTGCAAATCACTGATGTTGAGGTGACTCATTTCTCTCCACCAAGGTTAGATTCCTGCAACAGGCTTGCATACCTTAGCTCTAAGTTTGAGTATTTATTTTTTGAGACAGTCTCACTTTGTTGGCCTTAAGAGTGCCATGGTGTCATAGCTCATAGCAATCTCAAACTCCTGAGCTCATGTGATTCTCTTGCCTCGGTCTCCTGAATAGTTGGGACTATAGGTTCCTGCCACAATGCCCAGCTATCTTTAGAGATGGCGTCTCCCTGTGCCTCAGGCTGGTCTTGAACTCCTGAACTCAGGCAATCCACATGCCTCAGTCTCCCAGAGTGCTAGGATTACAGCTGTAGGCCACTGTACTGGGCCTTAAATTTGAGTATTTAAAAGCAATCAATTGGGTGGCGCCTGTGGCTTAGTGAGTAGGGCACTGGCCCCATATACCGAAGGTGGCAGGTTCAAACCCAGCCTCGGCCCAAAACAAAAAAATAGCTGAGCATTGTGGCGGGCGCCTGTAGTCCCAGCTACTTGGGAGGCTGAGGCAAGAGAATTGCCTAAGCCCAGGAGTTGGAGGTTGCTGTGAGCTGTGTGAGGCCACGGCACTCTACCGAGGGCGATAGAGTGAGACTCTGTCTCTACAAAAAAAAATGAAAATAAAAATAAAAGCAACCAATCGTTTAATTGCAATCCCCTTTACTGAACTTTGCTGATATTGCATATCTTTTACAAGTTGAATGTGGCATCCCTGCATGGTGCAAGCCCACCAGGAACACTTCTCCAAAAGCATGTGCTCACTTTGCATCTTTTCCATTTGGCTGTTCTGAGTTGTATCGTTTATAATAAACCAATGATATAAGTAAAATGACTTCCAGAGTTCTGGGAGTCATTCTAGCAAATTTAGAACTCGAGGAAGGGGTTGTAGGAGCGCCTCATCTATATTTGATGAGTCAGAAGTAGGGAGGCCCAGACTTGGACTAGCATCTGAAGTAGAGGCAGTCCTGTGGGACTGAGCCCTCAGAATTGCATTACGTTGTTGGACACCCTGTTGGTATCCACAGAGAACTGGTTGGTGTGCAAGAAAAAATCCCACACATTTGGTATCATGATGAAAGGCACAGTTTTCCCAGATAGCAATACTACCTAAAGCAATCTAAACATTCAGTACAATCCCTATCAAAATTCCCATGGTCTTTTTTTCTTTTCATGAATGGAAAAGCCAATCCTGAAATTCATATGGAATTGTAGAATACATAAAACAATCTTGAAAAAGAAGAACACAGGCTTGGCACCTGTGGCTCAACGGGCTAAGGTGCCAGCCATGTACACCTGAGCTGGCGGGTTCAAATCCAGCCCAGGCCCACCAAACAACAATGACAGCTGCAATCAAATAAATGGCCGGGTGTTGTGGCAGGTGCCTGTAGTCCCAGCTACTTGGGAGGCAGAGGCAGGAGACTCGCTTGAGCCCAGGAATTGGAGGTTGCTGTGAGTTGTGATGCCATAGCACTCTATCCAGGTGACAGCTTGAGGCTCTGTCTCAAAAAAATAAATAAATAAAAAGAAAAAGAAAGAAAAAGAAGAACACAGTTGGAAGCCTTACATTTCCCGAATTTTAAAACATACTACAAAGCTATAGTCACCAAAATGGTACAGTAACCAAAGAAGAACACAGTTGGAAGCCTTACATTTCCTGAATTTTAAAACATATTACAAAGCTACAGTAACCAATGGTACTGGCCTAAGAATAGGCAAATCAAATATAACTGAGAGTCCAGAAATAAACCCATATGTCCTATGGTAAGTTGCTTTTCAACAAGGGTGCCAAGACCATTCAAGGGGGAAAGAATAATATCTTCAACAAATGGTGCTGGGACAGCTACTTAGCCAGTGACCTGCAAAATATGAATTAGACCCCTTCCTCATCATATACCAAAAATAAAGGGAATCAAGACCTAAATTGTTCTGTGAAAGGGCTTGATATGCAACAAGGCACCAAATGCCAAAGAACCAGAGGAAGAGAAGGAGGAGTCAGCCAAATCCAGTTTGTCTGAGAGGATGACTTATTAGAGGGAACTTACAGAGCCCTGGTTTGGGGCAGCTGCATGACAGATCTGTGCGCCACAAGCCCCCAGACCCAGAGCATAGATCTTTAGGGAGAAGTCTATCTGTTAGGTCAAGGGTGAGGAACCTTTGCATGCTGGAAGGGTGCATTCAAGAAACCTCAATTAGATATACTTAAAAATGTACATAATTTTGTAAAAATCTATGTACTTAATAAATTCATAACATGAAATTTGTTAATTTTTAGGTTAACCTTTTAGACTTTTGTCTGCTTTTTTTGTTGGAAAGCATTTGAATATTTGAAAGGGAACTTACAAACAGAGGCATGGTTTGGGGCAGGATAATTTCAACTATGTCAGAGGTGTCTGAACTTTGGTTTCTCTGGGCCACATTTGAAGAGGAAAAATTGTCTTGGGCCATACTTAACACATACACTAACAAAAGCTGATGCACAAAAAAGGGTCCATGCATAATTTTTTTGGTATTTGCCACCACAGAGAAGCAAAAATTGTCCTCACCTTATAATTGTAATTATGCAGCAGCCTATTCAGAGAGTTTTTTTTTTTTTGAGACAGAACCTCAAGCTGTCACCCTGGGTAGAGTGCTGTGGCATCACAGCTCACAGCAACCTCCAATTCCTGGGCTCCAGCGAGTCTCTTGCCTCTGCCTCCCAAGTAGCTGGGACTACAGGCACCCGTCACAATGCCCGGCCATTTTTTGGTTGCAGCCGTCATTGTTGTTTGGCAGGCCCTGGCTAGATTCAAACCTGCCAGCTCAGGTGTACATGGTTGGTGCCTTAGCCACTTGAGCCACAGGCGCCGAGCCCAGAGAGTCTTTTAAAATCATCAAACAAGGTACGGTGGCTCACACCTATGATCTTAGCACTTGGGGAGGCCAGGGCAGGTAGATGGCTTCAACTCAGGAGTTCAAAATCAGCCTGAACAAAAGCAAGACCCTACTAAAGATACAAATAACTAGGTGGACATTGTGGAAGGTGCCTGTAGTCCCAGCTGTTCAGAGGCTGAGGCAGGAGGACCACTCGACTCAGGAGAGTGAGGCTGCTGCGCAGATTTGTTGCTTGTCAAGTCCTTCTACTGTGATTGATTCCACATTACATAGCATTTTCTAATAGAGAGGACTTTTTTTTTTAATGTCACTAGATTTTAGGGATACAAGTGGTTTTTGTTTACATGGATGAATTGTGTAGTGACAAAATCCAGACTTTTAAGGCACCCATTGGGAGTTTCTAAAGATGAGAAGTTCTGGCATAGAACTGGTGCTAGTCCACAAGAAAGGAGAGGAGGCCAGTCCAGTGACAAGGAAAGACTTCACTAGAGGGGACAAGGAAAATGCAGAGTGACCGGGTGTCAGCTCCTGGTTATTTTCTTGCTTCTGTTGCAGTCATCCTGTAGGGAAAAGAGAGGCCACCCAACATTTGGTCCTGATGTCCACTTATAGCCTGCTCACCGAAGCCTCCAAAAAATGGCTTTAGAGGGCAGGAAAGGACACCGGCTGGGGGTTTTGATTGTAGTTGGTGGTTCTCACTTGCAGCGAGAGTGTAGTTAAGGGTTCTCACTTGCAATGAGGACTTGGAGGGAGCACTTGACTTTCTTATTAGGTTGCCGGGATGTGGGGCAAAGCCCCAGAGGGAGGTGAGGCTTTTAAGCTGACACAGTGAAACATCTAACAATGGGATCAGACTCAATGTTACATCTTCATTTTCCAATCTGTGGCTTCAGAGGTCCTGGCAAATTAAGGTAGAATTCACAACATTTGCATATTCTGCATCATCAAATAATTAACATTCTTCTTAAACATGTATATCTGCGTTCTAAAGGTTGCATGATGAGAGTCTGAGACTGATTCTTTATGTTGACAACTAGATGGACACCGAACCTTAGAATTCTAAATTGTTTTAAGAAGCATATTCAATGAAATTTAATTCTATTTTCAAGTTGGGCATGGTAGCCTCCCAGCCACTAGGGAGGCTGAGGTGGGAGGATCATTTGAGCCCTTGGAGTTTGTATAGTGAGCTATGATTGCATCACTGCACTCCAGCCTGGACAACTGAGCAAGACCCCTTCTTAAAAAATGTTTTCAAAAAAACAAAACAAAACAAAAAAATGTTTTCGCTTTCTGAGCTGCTGAGTGAGTGTCTCCTTTGGTGAGGGCCCAAGGAGGTAGGGCAGGGATTCCGGGTTGGGCATGTGGACCCTTCTTTTCTTGGCAGGGCTCTGGTGTGTAGTCCCGCTCCCTGTTATGTGCACAAGCAGAGGGAAAGGGCTCCAGCCCCCTCGCCATCATGTCTTCCGTGCTGGCAGCTTCCCATCTGCCAGTTCTATCCTCAAACACCGGGACACCATGTTAAAAATTTTTTTATTCAAAAATTTGAATTTCAGGGCGGTGCCTGTGACTCAAAGGAGTAGGTCACCGGCCCCATATACCAGAGGTGACAGATTCAAACCCGGCCCTGGCCAAAAACTGCAAAAAAAAAAAAAAAATTAAATTTCAGAGTTTCAGCTTTGAACTTCAAGAATAGGTTAAACTACTCAGAGCAGCGGTTGTCTGTGTAAGAGTGGGAGGCCATCTCCTGGACATATACTGGAAGAAACTTTTTGGGATGATGGTAATGCTTCCTATCTTTGTAGGGGTGCTTGGTTTTGAGTGTGTCCCCTAAGTTTGTATGTTGGAAAATTAATCCCCCATGCAAATGTAGAGAGGTGAGACCTTTTGGAGGTGGTTAGGTCACGAAGGTTTTGCAGTCATTGATCTAATAATGATCTTGAAAGTCGGTCTCTGATAAAAGGATGGATTTGGGCCCCTTCTTTCTAACCCCTCAAGACCTCCTGCCTTTCTGCCTTCCAAAATGAGATAACAAGGCAAGAAGACCTCATCAAATGTGGACCCTCAACCTTGGACTTCCCTGCTCCCAGAACTGTAGGAAATAAATCTCTGTTCCTTATAAATTACCCACTCTCAGGGTATTGTTATAACAGTACAAAATAGGCTAAGTCACACAGTGGTCTGCGGAGAGCCGTGTAGGGTTAGAAGACCACCCTACATAAGCCACATAAAGGCAAGCCTTTAATGGGTTAAAATGGCTCTTGCTAATACAGAAGCAAGAAAGCTGGGCTCCCCCTGAAGCACACACAGAGGCTGTTTGTTCGGAGGTAAAAGTCCATAAAAACAGTAAAGTATGCTTCCGTTAAGCCCGGGTGCTTAGGGGCCGACAACCCCACCCCTGGTGATACGGATCAGAGGATGACATATGTCTATACATAATGTCTTGGGGCCTAACGATTTCTGTTCTGTAGAAAAACAAAGACATAAATCCATTTTGGGTTAACTAAGTGTGTGCTTGAGGGGTTTCATTCACCAGACTCCCCTGCAGCTCTTTATGATCTTTATTGAGAGCCTATATTCAAAAGATGACGCATGTCTAAGAAGAATGTAAGAACAGAAAGTAATGTGTTGATTTGTAGAGTGAATGCTTTTCCGGTAGTTAATTATAGTTAGAAGAAGTTGGGTAATGGGAAAAAGCTATAGATTATAGATTAAGTGTGTACGTGACCACCAGTGTATATAAGGTGGCCCAGAATAAAGACAATTTTCTACATGCCACCTGGAGAGTGTGTAGTCTGTTTCTTGTATTTCCCCTAATAATTATAGGCACGAGTCTCTACACCTGGGGCAAAGCTACTGTCCCTCGCGTCTCCGTTCACGCAACACTGGCCCCATGTCCTCTCTGGGCTAAGGGGCAGTCAGCCTTCCAATGGCTCTTTTTTTTTGCAGAGAGGGTATGGTCCTGGAGGGGACCTAGGATTAGGGCAACATCCTACCCAATGGTCTTCTTCACTGCACTTGTAGCATGGTCCAGGTGGTTGAGTTATGAAGCGGCCTTTGGTTCCTGATCACTTAGGCAGGTTAGGAATGATGGCCTTAGTGACACTGTTTGTAATGCTTTGAGCTAGTATTTGATAATTTGGGGGTTGAGATTTTTTATTTTCCCTTTGGAAAACATCATCTCGTCCCATGTAAATCTTAAAGGCTGTGTCTAAGATCACAGCCTGGAGCGTCAGGGGTTTGTGCTCCAAGCACTTTAGCTTAAGTTCAATGTCAGGGTAACTTTGGTTAAAGAAATAAGTTATGAGAATGTTTTTCCCATTTATTGTTTCAGGATTTAAATTAGTATACTTAATAAAAGCCTTGATAAGGCATTGAAGGAAAGTTGAAGGATTTTTAGACTTATTTTGTATGACTTTCCATAATTTATCACAATTGATAGTCTTTTTGGTGGAAGTTCTAAGCAAACAAAGAATGCAGATAATAAAAGTGTTTTTACTTTTTCTTCTTTGCATTATCATTATAATTTTAATTTAGCTGGGAGTTAGGGAGTTAGGATGTTTATTGTTTGACATATGAAATTGATCTGCTGCCTCTTTCACCCTCTGCTACACTCATTTGCGCTCATCAAAGGTTAGGGTAATTGGTTAAAATAACAAAAACATCTTGTTAGGTAAGTTGGTATGACATAGTAATAAATTGAAACTCTGAATAAAATGAGGATTAGAAGTAAAGGAACTTAGTTTAATTTTAAGGTGTGAGAGTTTAGTCATGAGGAAAGGAAGAAATAGAAATAACACCATCGACTCCAGTTACCTTGCGTAGCTGGGCTAGGAAGTGAGAGGGAGCTGAAGGTTCCTCTAATTTTGGAGACGGATGGGAACAGGATAGGGTAAGGGGACAGGAGGGAAGTGAAGAATGAGTAGTAGATGTCACTTTAGGATCATTATATGGAGAAGCTGGAGGAAGAAAGGGGTAAAGAGATCCAAAAGTGTTTCTTGGAGCAGCCAGAGGTGGACTGAGAGACACCCTGGAAGAACTCTGAGGGCCAGTTGAAGGCAGAAGTTAGGAGACAAGCTCAGATTTGTTGACGGGAAAGTAGGAAGGCTAGAGGGTGGAGGCAACTGTGTGGGGGGAGGAGACGAATATGGCAGAGCTGAATATGGTGGAACCAGAACTGTAATTACTCCGGTTTCGGAACCAGTGGCCGTTTGCACAGTGGAGGTTTGTTTGCTGGGTCAAATAGGTCAGGTTCAGGGGGGTAGAGAGTAGAAGAGCTTTTTGCTGTAAGAATTTTGGAATCACCCAAACATAAATTAGGCTTTGTTCTAAGATATGAGAAGTCCTGAACGTAGGAGACCTCGCTCCATTTGCCAAGGCACTGACCATAGTTATATAAGTTTTGAATTAAAGAAAAATTAAATGAACTATAGCTTGGGCAGATACTATGGTTGTTTAGCTTGCAAATTGGCCAAATTTGGGTAGAGAGTTTAATTAATTTTTTTTAGCTTTAAGTCTAATCTTAATTTTACCAGGTGGCATAATAAGCACCCCAAGAGGGAGTTAGGTGGAATAGAATGGCCTGCATCCATGATGATTCGTGGTGGAAATAAAGTGTGAGCAGAATCATGCAAGGACCAGGACAAAGGGTGGACATCTCCGCTGCTTTGTTGCTGGCTGTGAAAACGAGGACACAGTTTAGGATAGTCGTCAATATATCTAAATCTGCATCAGACCCTTGGGGCTGAAGAGAGCTTGAGACCTGCTGCCAGGAATTTTCATGCAAGGTGTGGAAGCCCTGAGCTAGGCCACGCAAGGTCAATGGGAATAGGGAACTCAAGACTCGAGAAACAAGTGAATTGCCAGGAATGTAGGCAGCCTAGCCCACAATTAGAGAAAACTTGCTCTCATAGAGGTACTAACCAAGTCTGGATGATGGTAAGGGGAGGCTGGTGTTGAGTGCTGGTTAGAGCACCTTGGTGGATGGACCCACGCCAATGTGGTGGTGAGCACCAGGAGTGCAAGAAGAGCATAGGGAGCTCTTAGAAACTTGGGAGCATTCCCTAATTAGATCCCACTTCTGACACCAATGAAAGGGGAGCACTCAGGCACAAACCTCACAGAACACCAAGGCTTGTATGAAAGGTCTTTATTGGTGGGGGATGCTGCAGAGCAGCATTAAGGAGGAGAAGAGAGAGAGAGAGAGAAACAGGGGAAGAGAGGAGAAGAGAGAAGGTAGAGAGAGGAGGAGAGCAAGAGAGCCAAAAGGAAAGCACATCTTTATATAGGGTCAGTTAGGGGAGGTGATGGGATGGTAGAATAGCCAATAAGGAGTTACTGCTCTGGCGCAAAGAGCCATTGGGGGCGGGCCATAAGTTTGAAATGTTCAGTGGGTAATTGGGATAGGGAGATGAAGTTTTGCAATTATCTAACATATATAGCAAGCTGGGCCCTGTCCTACTGACTGTAGGCCCTGTGGAAAACTCAGATTTTATATTTTATTCCCAATTTTAAGGATATATCATCTGCTCCTTGGAAAAGTCCCATTTTTTTTTTGAAAGTGGGACTCACTCTGTTTCCTGTGCAAGAGCGAAGTGGCATCATCATAGCTCACTCCAGCCTCCAACTCCTGGGCTTAAGTAATCCTCCTGCCTCAATCTCCTACATCACTGAGACTACAAGTGTGTGCCACCATGCCAGGCTAATTTTTCTATTTTTTGTAGTGATGGGATCTCACTCTTTTTTTTTTTTTTTTTTGAAATGGCGTCTCACTTGGTTGCCCTGGGATTGAATGCCATGGTGTCATTATACCTCACAGCAACCTCAAACTCCTGGGTTCAAGTGATCTTCTTGGCTCAGCCTCCCAAGCAGCTGGAACTATAGGCACCCACAACAACACCCAGGTATTTTTTTGTTGCAGTTATCATTATTGTTTTAGCTGGCCCGGCCTGGGTTCAAACCCTCCAGCCTCAGTGTATGTGGCCAACACTATAACCACTGTGCTACTGGTATCAAGCCCTTAGAAACATTTTAGTTCTGAGTTTCTCAAATATTTTTAGTCCAGAGTTTCTGAGAACATTTTAAATTCAGAGTTCAGTGGTACTTCCAATCCCATCATGGAATATAGATTATCAGTTAGGAGACATTGCAAGAGTCTTTGGAAAGAGGAGATATGTATGGATTTAGATCTTGCAAGTGATGATGATAAATATATTTAACAACTGGGCAGCACAGACAGACACTGTTTGGAGATGGAGCGGGCCCCTTTACCTGCTGAATTATGGGGTAATTGATCCTGGAGAAGTGGCTGAGCTACCCACCTGCTATAGTTAGGATGCTTGTGCCCCTAAACTTGAAGATGAAATTTATTCCCTGGTTTTGGAAATGAGGCCTTGTGGGAGATGTTTGTGTCATGGGGCTGATCCCTCTTGAATGGCTTGGTGCCCTCCCTGAGATAATGAGTGAGCTCTTGCTCTGGTAGTTGCTTGAGAGCTTGTTAGTAAAAAGAACCTGGTATCTTCCTTCCCTTCCCCTTTACTTCCTCTCTCACCATGTGGTCTCTGCACATATTGGCTCCATTTTGCCTTCTGCCATGAGTGGAAGAAGCTAAAGGCCTTCCCAGAAGCAGATGCTGGCATCAAGCTTCCTGTACAGCCTGCAGATTGAGAACCAAATATGCTTCTTTATTAATTACCCAGCCTGTTATTGCATTATAGCAACATCAAATGAACTAAGATGCCAATCTCCATCAAAAGATACCTCTGACAATTCAGAAGACCACACCAGTGTGCATGTGTTGAATGCTAGTACTAGGTATTGTTCTCCATAAGTTCCCTTCTTTCCAGGACAGGAGACTCAGGAGGACTTAATGCAGAACTTGTAGGAGAGGAGCAGTGGCATAGTGGAGCTTGCACAAGAACAGGTTATTAAATGTTCAGCAGTTATGTGAAAATCATGTAAACTAAAATTGAATGCATTATGCTTTTGGAAGAAGGTAAAAAAATACTCAAAGTCCATCACTTCCTAATTATTTTCCCACATTTTACCACTATTTATGCTATTGAGATTATTTATGTTCAGTGTGTCTGTATGTTGAAAATACTCTTTGGTGAGGCTCTGCCATCTCCTCCCAACTCCATGTTCAGTGACGGCAGGTAGGTTGGTTGAAACTGGCCATGCTACGGCAGCGCCTGTGGCTCAAAGGAGTAGGGTGCTTGCCCCACATACCAGAGGTGAACTGACCCTGGTCAAAAACTGGAAAGAGAAAGAAAGGAATGAAAGAAAGAGAGAGAGAGAGAAAAGAAAGAAAAAGAAAGGAAGGAAGGAAGGAAGGGAGGGAGGGAGGGAGGGAGGGAGGGAGGGAGGGAGGGAGAGAGAGAGAGAGAGAGAGAGAGAGAGAGAGAGAGAAAGAAAGAAAGAAAGAAAGAAAGAAAGAAAGAAAGAAAGAAAGAAAGAAAGAAAGAAAGAAAGAAAGAAAGAAAGAAAGAAAGAAA
>CAUYON010176640.1:0-23807 GCA_963573935.1 Arctocebus calabarensis
TGACGGCTGCAACCAAAAAACGGCTGGGCGTTGTGGGGGGTACCTGTAGTCCCAGCTACTTGGGAGGCGGAGGCAAGAGACTCGCTTGAGCCCAGGAATTGGAAGTTGCTGTGAGCTGTGATGCTACAGCACTCTATCCAGGGTGACAGCTTGAGGCTCTGTCTCAAAAAAAAAAAGAGACAGTGAGAAGTTGTGATCATTATTGATAATGATTTGCCTGGGAGCAACTTAACTTGTAAGACACAGAAATTGTCATGTAAATGTACAGTCATATCTCCCTCCTTTGGTCATAAGCTGAGATATTGGTGCCCTAACTCCAGAGAAAGCATAGAGAACACTTGGTCCAGTGGTTTTCAGACTTTCTTCTGCCTCACAATCCCTTAGAAGGCAGCTTGTCAAACTCATTGCTGGGCCCCACCTCTAAGGCTTCTCAGTCACCAGGTTCAGGTTGGAGCCTAAGAATTTGTGTGTGTATAATTTTTTGATTGTTTTGTTTGTTCGTTTGTGGGAGACAGGATTTCTCGCTGTCACCCAGGCTGGAGTGCAGTAGGAAATTCACAGCTCACTAAAGCCTCAAACTCCTGGGATCAAGTGCTTTGGGAGGCCAAAGTGGGAAGCTCATTTAAGGCCAGGAATTTGGGACTATCCTGGGCAACCTACTGAGAACCTTTCTCTATAAAAAATAAAAAATAGGTTGAGTGGAGTGGCTTACATGTGTAATCCTAGCACTCTGGGAAGCCAAGGCAGGAGAACCACTTGAGCTCAGAAGTTCAAGACCAGCCTGAGCAAGAGTTGGTGTTATTCTGTTTCTAAAAAATAGGAAGAACCAAAAAGATGTTTGGGTGAGATAAAAATTATCTGTCAGAGTGTGTAGAGATATTAAAATTATCTGTCAGAATGTGTAGTAGCAATCAGCCGCCAGTTCTCAGGGTTGCAGGAAGGAGCAGGGAAGGTGAGCACAGCAGACAGTCTACTGAGCATTTCTGTCACAGAAGGTTAGGATGCACCTGTAGGTAGAAGGGCTGCTGGAGAGGCAGATACGAGAAGTGGGAAGGACTTGTGCACTGGGAAAGATTGGATCCAATGCTGGGGCGAAAGGCTTAGCTTTGGAGAGCAGGGAAAGGGTCTGCCTCTGCTAACAACAGGAAGACGGGAAGGAGATTAGGTAAGAGCTGGGAGGCCTGAAGTAGAAAAGAAGTGAAAACTGATCCTGGCTCCTACAGTCAAGGGCATTGTCTGACTGCACAGCTTACTTCAGTGACTTGTTATGGATCCAGAAGTGCTCTAAAGTTCACCTAAAAGTCTAGCACACAAGGTGGCTGATCAGGAAGCCATTTCAAAGGCTAAGGCGAATGTCCACTTTCTCACTGGAATGGCGTTGGAAGCTCAGACCCTCTATCAAAGCAGCAAAGGGACTTGGACTGGAAGACTTGCTCTGAACCCACATCATTTTTCTCTTAAGATTTTAGTGCTGCCCACTTACATCTAGGAACACCTTTAGACTCATGACATGATAAGGTGCATGTGGATGTGGTGCCCCCAGCTCTACAGACATAGTGTCAGCACACCGGGTGCTGTTTCTGGCGGTCCAAGATTCCCCTCCCCCCAATTTTATGAGGGAGCCACTAACCCTTATGCTGCATGTCTTTACCCTGTCCCTCCCACTCCACCTGACAAGTCTCTCTCTGTTTCAGGATAGGATTTTTAGGCCTTGGCCTCATGGGAAGTGGCATCGTCTCCAACTTGCTAAAAATGGGTCATACAGTGACTGTCTGGAACCGCACTGCAGAGAAAGTAAGCATTCAAGAATGGTGCTTGTCAGATGGGGGAAGATGGGAGAAACTCGAAAGGTAGTTAAGTTTGTTGTTTCTGCTAACCAGTACAGTAGCATAGAAGCCAGGCTCTTAGGCCAGCAGGTGGAGATGTAGATATAGAAGCTTAGGATGTCACTAGAAAAAAATACATTTTGTTCAGTGCCCATAGCTCAGTGATTAAGACACCAGCCACATATACCAGGACTGGTGGGTTCAAACCTGGCCAGGGCTTGCTAAATAACAATAATAACTACTACAACAACAACAAAAAAAACCCTAATGGTTCAGTGCCTATAGCTCAGCGGCTAGGGTGCCAGCCACATAAACCAGACCTGGTGGGTTCAAACCCAGCTTGGGCCTACCAAACAACAATGACATCTACAACCAAAAAATAGCTGGCCATTATGGCAGGCACCTGTTGTCTCAGCTACTTGGGAGGCTAAGGTAAGAGAATCACTTAAGCCCAAGAGTTGGAGGTTGCTGTGAGCTGTGACAGCATGGCACTCTACTGAGGGTGATGTAGTGAGACTGTCTCAAAAAAAGAAAAACTAAATATTTCGCAATACTCAGTGGTCCCTGCCATTACTCAGGGTAGCTCATGTTAGGTTTTTGTATCCCTTTTTCCATGCATGTGCAAATATATGCCTCTCTATATAGTGAGCACCATTCTCATGGAGCATTTGGATAGATCTACATTGTTCTTTTTCATGGCCGCATTGTACTCTGCTCTTCCAACTGAAGAGTATGATGCAGTGGAGCCTGCTGCTGGAGTATGATGTTCCTATCTGTGCTATCCAGTGCCATAGCCACTAGCCACATTTAGCTGGTGAACGTCTGAAATGTGCCTAGTATGACTGAATTATATTTTTAAGTTTTTTTCACTTAAATTTAAATAGCCTTATGTGGCTAGTGGTCACTGTATCCAATAATGTGAGTTTAGAAGTTCTCAACCTAAGATGGTTGTCCACAGCTTTGAGAAGTCTGTGTGTGCCCAGAAATGAAATTCCAAATCTGTAAATGAGCACCTTGTGTAATGGGGAGAGGCCAGGGCTCCCATCAAGTTCTCTTCCAAGAAAAGGTGTAAAACCATAGTCTGAGTACCAGAAAACTAAAGCACTGTACCTTACATGAAATGAAGGAAGAGAAACTGAACAAATGTCAGCCTCTTAAGGAATATGGTATGATTGAGCATGTATTAGTGAAGTGGGCGAGCCCAGCTGGAGCCCTGTGGGAGCTGAGTGGGGTGCCACTGGAGCCCTGTGGGAGCTGACATGGGGTGTGATTGCCAAAGGAGGTGTTGGAGCTATTGACCTGGGATTAAAAATGTCCAAGCATAGTAAAAAATGTACTTCAATAGAATAACCTCCTTTTCAAGAATAACAGGGAAATGGTTGGAGAGTGGGGAAAAGTTGGAGAAAGTAGGCACCAAGGCCATGCTCAGGCGTTTGGGCTGCAGGTACTGAGCATTGGGCAGGCACCGTGAGGACTTGAGTCAGGAGTGAGATCTTCAAGGCCCCACTGGCAGGATTCATTTTATGATTTCAGACATTTTCTGAGTCCCTGGTACTGCTGAAGGCTAGGGTAACCAGAAAATATAGGCATACATACTTAGTAAATATTACTGTTAGAAAACCAATTAATTGCCCTTTCACTGATGGAAAAGCCTAGTGCGGTGGTGGGAGAGGTATCGGCAGGATCCATGCTGCTGCCAGGGTTTGGTGCTGACATGTCAGAGCCAAGCCCACTCAAACCGCAGCCACATTCAGGGACGAGATGATTTTTGATCCTACTATGAGCAAGAAGAAGAAGAAGAAGCCCTTTATGTTAGACGAGGAAGGAGATGCCCAAACAGAAGTAACCCAGCCTTCAGAAACAAAAGAAGTGGAGCCAGAGCTGACTGAGGACAAAGATACGGAAAGGATGAAGAGGACAGTAGGAAAAAAGATGCTTGGCTGACTTGAACTTCTTTAATCAAAAAAAAAAGAAGTAAAAACCAAAAAAGATATTTGATATTGATGAGGCTGAAGAAGGTTTAAAGGATCTTTTTTTTTTAATGAGGAAAGACTTTATTTCAGCCAGCAGAGTGGCAGAGTGAAGGCACAGAAGAATTCAAAATGGCCACGTCCCTGACTGGCTCAGTCTTCTCCTTTTTATCCCCAGTCAAAATTTCTGGTCCACAGATACCCTTCTCATTGGTCAGTTTGAATCAAGCTGGAGAAGCAGACTCTGGCTTTTACAGAAGCAAGCATCAGCCTCCAGATCTCAGGAAGTGAAGTTTTTACAAATTCCTAAGAGCTGAGTCACCACAGGGAGGACCTTGCAGATGTATCCTTGGGGGTCTCCTCAAGAAGACCTCTGTTCTCTTAGACCTTAATTTTTTTGAGTATCCTCTTTCACTCTGGGCTCACTGCCGCATTTCAGCTATACTGACTGATAGGGCTAATTGTTAAGCCTAGCTAAAGTGGAAAAATACCAGTTAACTCCTGGCAAATTCCTAGGCCACAAGCCCTCAACAAAATGGAGTAAGTCTGGTTGGTGTAAAGGATCTTAAGATTGAAAGTGATGTTCAAGAACCAGCTGAACCAGAGGATGACCTTGACATTATGCTTGGCAAAAAAGAAGAAAAAGAAGAATGGTAAGTTCCCAGATGAGGATGAAATACTAGAGAAAAATGAAGCTCTAGAAGATGAAGACAGCAAAAAAAGATGATGGTATATCTCATTCAGTAACCAGACAGGCCCTGCTTGGGCAGGCTCAGAAAGAGACTGTACATATGAAGAGTTACTGAATCAAGTGTTCAACATCATGAGGGAAAAGAATTCAGATGTGGTTGCTGCAGAGATAAGGAATTTCGTTATGACCTCCACAGGTCGTCCAATTAGGAGCCAAGGAAACTTATTTTGTTAACTTCACAGGTATCTGTAAACTATTACATCATCAGCCAAAACATCTCCTTGCATTTTTATTGGCTGACTTGGGTACATGTGGCTCTATAGAGGGTAAAAGCTTGCAATCAAAGGAAGATTCCAACAGAAACAGAATGTCTTGAAAAGACATATCAAGGAGTACGTCACTTTTTATACATGCCAATCACCAGACAATCCTGCAGAAGGACACCCAACTTTATTTCTTACAGTGCGAAACTTGTCATTCTCAATTCTCTGTTGCCAGTATCAAAATTGACTTCCAGGCTGTCATAGGCAAGCAAGCACAGCTCCGTGCCAAAGCTAACTGATTTGCTAATCACAACCAGTTTTGCAAAGTGTGATATGGAGATTAGGCTGGACGGTTTGCCATTAGAGTGGATTTACCATTGTATTAAAAACAAGACAAAAGGGCAGCACCTGTGGCTCAAAGGAGTAGGATGCCAGCCCCATATGCCAGAGATGGCGGGTTCAAACCCAGCCCTGGCCAAACACAAAATGCCAGTGCTCAGACATACTCATTGCCTACTTTAACACCTGTCAGAGAAATGTGATATGTGGTAAGGAGTTGCTTTTGTAAAATCTTTCATAGACATCTGTAAAAGGCAAGATAAATTAAAGTTATTTTAACAGTAAAAAAAGAAAGAAAGAAAACCAATTAATCCTGTGATAGTCTCCATGGAATTTTTTAAAGGGACTTCATAAAAACTGTTCTTGGTTCCTAGCAACCACTTGCTGAACTCTCCCCTCCCTTCGAAAAGCCATCTATAAAGGTTCCTAGCAACCACTTGCTGAACCCTCCCTGTTCTTGGTTCCTAGCAACCACTTGCTGAACTCTCCCCTCCCTTCGAAAAGCCATCTATAAAGGTCTCTGACCATCACTGAGATATTGGGTAATCATTCTTATGGTTCCCCCCATGTGTATATTTAGAAATAAACTTTCTCTTATTAAAAATAAAAAATTGGGGGGGGCGGCACCTGTGGCTCAGCGAGTAGGGCGCCGACCCCATATACCGAGGGCTGCGGGTTCAAACCCGGCCCTGGTCGAACTGCATCAAAAATTAGCCGGGCGCTGTGGTGGGCGCCTGTAGTCCCAGCTACTTGGGAGGCTGAGGCGAGAGACTCGCTTAAGCCCAAGAGCTGGAGGTTGCTGTGAGCTGTGACTCTACAGCACTCTGCCGAGGGTGATGAAGTAAGACTCTGTCTCCACAAAAAAAAAAAAAAATTGAGGGCTCGGGACCTGTGGCTCAATGGGCTAAGGCGCTAGCCATGTACACCTGAGCTGGTGGGTTCGAATCCAGCCTGGGCCCAGCAAACAACAAGGACAGCTGCAACCAAAAAATGGCCGGGCGTTGTGGTGGGCACCTGTAGTCCCAGCTACTTGGGAGGCAGAGGAAAGAGACTCACTTGAACCCAGGAATTAGAGGTTGCTGTGAGCTGTGATGTTAAAGCAGTCTATCCAGGATGACAGCTTGAGGCTCTGTCTCAAAAAAAAAAAAAAAAAAAATTGGACTCGGCGCCTATGGCTCAAGCGGCTAAGGCGCCAGCCACGTACACCTGAACTGGCTGGTTCGAATCCAGCCTGGACCTGCCAAACAATGATAGTTGCAACCAAAAAATGTCCGGGCGTTGTAGCTGGCGCCTATAGTCCCAGCTACTTGGGAGGCAGAGGCAGGAGACTTGCTGAAGCCCAGGAGTTGGAGGTTGCTGTGAGCTGTGATGCCACAGTACTCTACCCAGGGTGACAGCTTGAGGCTCTGTCTCAAAAAAAAAAAAAATTGTTCTTGGCTGGGTGTACTGAATCACACCTGTAATCCCAGCACAGGTAGGCTAAAGCAGGAGGATTGCTTGTGGCCAGAAGTTTAAAACTGGTCTGAGAAACACTGTGAGACTCCATCTCTATAAAAAATTTTAAAAATTACCTGGGCATAGTGGTACACATCTGTAGTCCTACCCACTTGAGAGGCTAAGGCAAGAGGACCACTGGAGCCCAGAAGATCAGGGATTCAGTGAGCCATGATTGCACCATTGTACTCCAGCCTGGGTGACAGAGTTACACCTTTCTCAAAAAAAAAAAAAAAAGAATTCTGGTTCTTTTGGAATAATAGGAAACTATTATTCAGAACTAATTTCAGGAAAGGAAGAATAATAAGGAGAATCCTCCCAAACAGAGATGAAAGCATAACATAATGCTACTTCCTTGCAAGGCTACAGACCTTGCAAGTAAACTGAGCAGCTGGAGGCGTGTCCAATAGGGACTGCTCATTTTAAGTCAGTGAGACAGAGTGAAGAGTTGCTCAGTAAATTGTGTTCCTGGTGACTGGTTAGAAGTTTGGGAAAATACATGCTAATCTCACTTAGTACCTACAAAAATATAATCCAACTCAATTACTAAATTTCTTTTTTCTTTTTGAGAGAGTCTAACTATGTCATCTTCAGTAGTGTGCCATGGCGTCACAACTCACAGCAACCTCAGTGTCTAGAGTTTAAGCAATTCTCTTGCCTCATCCTCCCAGTAGCTGCAACTATAGGTGCCCGCCACAGCACCCAGATGTTTTTTGTTTTTTTGGTTTTTTTTGATACAGAGCCTCAAGCTGTCACCCTGGAAAGAGTGCTGTGGCATCACAGCTCACAGCAACCTCCAATTCCTGGGCTCAAGCCAGTCTCCTGCCTCCGCCTCCCAAGTAACTGGGACTACAGGTGTCCTCCACAATGCCTGGCTATTTTTTTGGTTGCAGGTTGTTTGGCAGGCCCGGGCTGGATTTGAACCTGCCAGCTCAGGTGTAGGTGGCTGATGCCTTAGCCACTTGAGTCACAGGCGCCAAGCCACACACCTTTTTTTTTTTTTACTGGGAATACTTAACATTTCCTCTCCTAGAAATTTAAAAAATATAATACATTGTTATTAACTACAGTCACCATGTTGTACTGAAAACTTCTTAAAGTTATTACTGCTTTCTAACTGAAATTTCTATCCTTTGATCAACATTTTCCCATTCTCCAGCCTCTCCTCAGGTAACCATCAATCTACTCCCAACTTGTATGAATTCAACTCTAGTAGACTCCAAATATGAGATCAAGCAGCATTTCTCTTTCTGTGCCTGGTTTATTTCACTTAGCATAATGTTCTCCAAATTCATCCATGTCATTACATATGACAAGGGTTCCTTCTTTTTTTTTTCACAGAATTATGAATGATATGCCCAGACCTTTGAAGGACGTACTTCCTTTTGCCTGCTCTCTGTTCAGGGAATTATCCACCTGTGTTAGAATAAAATGGTGACTTATAACCACCACTGATTTAAAATGCTTTGTAGATTATTTCTTAATTCTTCTGTCCTTAGGCTTTCCTCACTAAAATGATTTCATGGTATTGCCTATAAATCCTATGAACCAGAATGAATTCCATGTAATAAAGTATCTTAGGTTGGCAAATGATTATTATAAGTCCCCCCAAAATGGTTGCCATGAATTTTTAAAAGGCCCTCAGTGTAACACAATGGTACTGGATTGTGTTCTACTCTTGGCCCTTGGGCTCCTAGACAAAGTTCATCTCCATAGATTTGGTTTCCCCTTGTGTAAAATTAACAGTTTTAACTATTCACTAGATGATGTCTAAACCTGTTCTCAGCTCTAACATTTGATGAGTGAGCCCCAGAGATAAGCTTCTCTGGATCTAGCATAATATTTCAAAATTTTATTATCAGAGAGGCAATGAAGGTGTGGCAGAGGAATAAGTTCTCATAAAAATGTGCCTACAGGTACACCGCAGAAACACTGCGGGGTTAGTTTGAGATCGCTGCAATAAAGTGAATATCACAACAAAGGGGGTCACACACATGTTTTGATTTCCCAGTTCCTATACCATAGTCTAATAAGGGTGTGACAGCATTATGTCTAAAAAACAATGTGCACATTGCAATCAAAAAACACTTTATTGCCAAAATATTCTAATGATCATCTGAGCCTTCAGTGAGTCAGAGCATTTTTGCTCGTGGAGGGTCTTGCTTTAATCTTAATAGTTGCTGAGTTATCAGGGTTCAAGTTGTTCAAGGGTAGCTGTGGCAATTTTTTTAAATAAGACAACAGTAAAGTTTGCCTCATCAATTGACTCTGCCATTCAAGAAAGATTTCTCCGTAGTGCGTGATTCTGTTTGATACCATTTTACCCACGGTAGAACTTCTTGCAAAATTGGATTCAATCCTTCAAAACCTACCCCTGCTTTATCAATTATGTTTATGTTATATTCTAAATCCTTTCTTATTGTTTTAACATTGTGCACAGCTTCTTCACCAGGAGTAAATTCCATCTCAAGAAACCACTTTCTTCCATTCTTGGGATACTTTGCTAAGAAGAATATTTTCCAGCTCCATCCACGTAAACCTGGAAGAGGTAAAGTCTCCATCTTTCTTTAGGGCTGCATAATATTCCATAGTGTACATGTACCACAATTTATTAATCTATTCGTGGGTCAATGGGCACTTGGGCTTTTTCCATGACTTAGCAATTATGAATTGGGCTGCAATAAACATTCTGATACAGATATCTTTGTTATAATGTAATTTTCGGTCTTCTGGCTATATACCTAGTAGAGGAATTATAGGATTGAATGGCAGTTCTATTTTTAGATTTCTAAGTATTCTCCAGGTATCTTTCCAAAAGGACTGTATTAGTTTGCATTCCCTCCAGCAATGCAGTAGTGTTCCCTTTTCTCCACATCCATGCCAGCATCTCTGGTTTTGGGATTTTTGTGATGTGAGCTAATCTTATTGAAGTTAGATGATATTTCAAAGTAGTTTTGATTTGCATTTCTCTGATGATTAAGGATGATGAGCATTTTTTAATGTGTCTGTAAGGCCATGCACCTGTCTTCTTTGGAGAAGTTTCTCTTCAGGTCCCTTGCCCACCCTGGGATGGGATCACTTGTTCTTTTCTTGCTAACACGTTTGAGTTTTCTGTGTATTCTAGATATTAAAACTTTATCAGAGACATAACCTGCAAATATTTTCTCCCATTCTGAGGGCTGTCTGCTTGCTTTACTAACTGTGTTCTTTGCTGTGCAGAAGCTTTTTGAAGGGTAGAAAAAGTAGCTCTCATATGAAAGATATAACCCAATTACAGCACAAGAATTGGAGAAAGAGGCAAGTGAGGGGAGGGGAAGAAGGAGGATGGGTGGAGGGAGAGTAACTGGTGGGTCCACACTTACGGTGCATCTTAGAAGGGAACAGGTGAAACTCACTAAATGTAGAATACAAATGTCTGTACACAATAACTAAGAAAATGCAATGAAAGCTATGTCAACCAGTTCGATGAAAATATTTCAAATTGTATATAAACCCAGCATATTGCACCCCATGATTGCATTTATGTACACGCCATGATTTACTAAAAAAAAAAAAAAAAAATTAAAAAAAAAAAGAAGAAACCACTTTCTTTGGTCTCCCCTGAGGAGCAACTCCTCATCCACGGGCATTTTATCACTATTTTATAGCAATCCAGTCAGTCGTATCTTGCGGCTGTAGTTGTCATTCTAGGTTCTTGGTATTTCTGTGACATCCGTAGTTCGTTCCTCCACTGGTCTTCAGCTTCTCCATGTTGAGTCTTCCAAGAAGCTTGGGATAAACATCTTCCAAACTCCTGTTAATGGTGATATTTTGACCTCTTCCTCTGAAACACAAATATTCTTAATGGCACCCAGAATGGTGAATCATTTGCAGAAGCTTTTCAGTTGACTTTGCCAAGGTCCATCAGGGGAATCAATATCTATGGCAGCTATAGGCTTATGAAATGTATTTCTTAAATTATCAGACTTAGAAATCAAAATTACTCCTGATCCATGGGTTACAGAATAAATGGCTTCCAGATGGCTGGCATGAACACATTTTTCTCCCTGTACATCTCCATCAGCACTCTGGAGTGACCAGGTGCTTTGTCAATGAACTGTAATACTTTGATAGTAGTAAGTATACCAAGCTATAAGTAGATGTGCTACCATCCAGGCTTGGTTATTCTATTTATAGAGCACAGGAAAAGTAGATTTAGCACAAGATCCTTAGGATTTTTGAGTGATAAATGACCATCAGATCCAACTTAAAGTCACCAGCTGCATTTGACCCTAAAAAGAGAGACTTAAGGGAATCCTGTCCTCTGAAACCAGGCACTGACTACTCCTCTCTGGCCATGACAATCTTACATGGCATTTTCTTCCAATATTAGTTTTATTACACTGAAAATCCATTGTTTAGTGCAGCCGCCTTTCCTAATAACCTTAGCTAGGTCTGCTGATAATTTGCTGCAGCTTATACATCAGCACTTTCTGCTCCACACAGAGGTTTTATGTTGTTACAGAGGCAGCTTTTCTCCTTAAACCTTATCTGTCAACCTCTGCTAGTTTCATCCCAGCCTTCAGAGAATCCAACAGTTAGGGCCTTGTCTGGAATAGTAGGCTTTGGCTTAAGGGAATGTCGTGGCTAGTTTAATTTTCTCTCCATACCACTAAAACTTTCTACATATTAACAAAACCGATGTTTTCGTTATCGTTCATGTGGTTCACTAGAGTGGAACTTTTAATTTCCTTCAAGAAATTTTCCTTTGCATTCAAAACTTGGTTGACTGATGCAGGAGTCTAACTTTTGTTAGATGCCTTTCTCACTAAACTAGATCACTTCTAGCTTTTGACTTAAACTGGGAGACGCACGACCCTTCCTTTCACCTGTACACTTAGAGGATGCTGCAGAGTTCTTATTTGGACTGATTTCAATATTGCTGTATGCGAGGGAGAATGGAGGCCCAGAGAGGGAGAAGGAAATTGAGAAATAGCTAGTGTGAGAACAGGCAGGACACAGGTGACATTTAGAGGTTAAGTTCACACTCTTACATATGTGCGGCTATTGGCACCTCCAAACAATGACAATAGGAACAGCAAAGATCACTGCTCAAAGATCTTCATAACAGACCTATAATAACAGAGACTCTTGAAATATTGCCAGAATTACTGAAATGTGACCTAGAGACAGGAAATGGGTGCATGGAGAAAACTGGCACCCATAGATTTGCTCGACACAGAGTTTCTGTAAACCTTCAATTTGTAAAAAATCCCACAGCAGAAAACACAACAAAGTGAAATTCAATTAAATGAGGTACGCCTGTACTTTTTAAAAAGAGCACTAAGAGTACAGCATGCAGGGGGACTCATTATAATTTATTTATGCATTGAGGACTCTCCAGTCTTGATTAATTATCATGGAATAATATTTTCATTTAGATTAATATATATAGCATTTCATAATTATAAGGCAAGAGCAAGGAACATTGGTGGGGAAATGTTTCCAGGTAAGTTGGGCGCCGCTGAAAATGTCAAAGTGTAATAACGTTTACCCATGAGTGTAAACCCTGCAAAATTAATGATAACAGCCTTTGATTGTTTATTGTTCCTCAATATAGCTAATCACAGCACAGACAGAAAAGATTATCTTTGGTGCTTTTTTTATTTCTGTAGCAATGAGGGGTTTTCGAATATACTTGGAGTCTTGGGTGCCAGTTTACTACAGTCACACATCTTGATGTTCTGCAAGGATGCATGATTCTTCTCAGTTTTTTCTTTGCTAAAAGACTGACACAGCTCTGAATAAAGAAATTAGCTCTTGTGATTCAAGATTTGCAGAGCTCAACACCTGATACTGAAGGAAACTTTCGGGAACAGGGTCGTCTCACTCTCTACCTGGTACATTTTTATTATAATGTAATGGTGAATGAACTGGTCTAAAAGGCTAGAAAGTATTTGAGCTAGAATAGAATGATACTATTTCCTTAGTGTATATGAGATGTACACTAGTAAGTAAAGGTTTTTGAGCAAATAAAACCAAAATATTTCCTAACCCCAAATCCAAGAATTACTAAGATCCAATGAAAAAGATCATTTACTGGGTTTAGATTTATCTTTATAAATTTTATATTTTCTGCACATATATGGTATGCTTTTGTAGAAAATTATTTGTGTAATTCAGGTGTGTACAAAAATAAAATAATCTCTTCTATCTTGGAACTCAGATATAACTGCAGATAATGTTTCCATCTTGGCCTTTTCTATCAACATATCTACATGCTTATTGCCAACTGCACAATTTTGTTTCCTGGTTGTTGTTATTGTTACATTATGACATCAGCATTTCTGCCATATAATTAAAAGTTTTCACAGACATCATTTTATTACAGGCAATACACTAAGCTCATAAGTTCTTTACATGGGTTCTCTTATTGAATCTTTTCAACAATCATAGGCAGTAGCCCTACTAGTGTCTCAATTTAACAGATGTTAGTAAATGGTTAAAGAAATTAAACCAACATCACACGGTTCACAGGAAAACATTTAGTACTGCTCATTAAAGAAATGTATGACAAGCTTATGTGTGTAAAAGACCATATGTTACTTTATTGAGTGGATTTCCCACAGTTTTCTTAACTCTTGCCTTTTTAAGTGTGCTTTGTTATTCACGTCATTCCCTTTCTTCTACTCCCTTCCTTTGGGCTTATCCATGTTTGATGTGTATCTCAAAATGAGATTTATGCCACTGAGAAAAGAGATAAGTGACCCACTGAGAAAAGAGATAAGTGACTGCCCACCACATCCCCAAATAGCACCCTGTGGAGTCACCTCTCCTTTTTTTTTTTTTTTTTTCTCAGTACATTGTTTTATGGCAGTTTTGAGATAGATATGGGAAGCATCTTCAGTTCTGGATTTTAAACCTGTGTTTTGGACCTCCCTTTATATTGATCTGTTCTGGTCTTGGCCAGTTAAACTTTCTAGCCTTAGTCTCTTTACATGTCAAGATTTCAATGAGAGAAACACCAGTTCCTAGGAGTGACAGGTGGTCTCACTTATCTCAGTTTTCATAGACAGCCTCATAGGTGAATTCGACTTTGGTCTATAGAAGTCTTCTCACACACTTGACTAGTGGCCTTGGGTGCAAGAACAGCACAAACTGATGTCATAAACACATTGTAATCAGGCCTGATCTTATTGCTCAACTATTCTGTTTAGAGTCCTTTGATGTAAACTACAACAAAGTTAAAACTTGCCAAAAATGAAACTCATCACAATAAAATGTGATCTGACTGATGATAACAAATATAGGTCAGGAAGAAAATGGAAGGAGGATAAAAGAATATTTTCAAGCTCTTTGGAGAAAATTAGTCTCAAAATCTCCCTAAAAATTGTTATTATTTTTGTTTATGTATTATTTCAATGACCTTTGCTAGTCATTCCTGCTGGATTAAAATTTTACTCCTACATTTGACATAGAGTCTTGCATTATTGAAACCTACAAGACAAGACAGTACATAGTAATGTTAATTCAGCAAATATTTATTGTTTGCTTAATGGCAAGAAATAGTGTAGCACTAGATAGTTTTCCCCTGAGTCCATGATCACAAATGAGAAGAATTCTACCCTCATGAGATAAATTCTATGAAAGAGGAAATAAAAAAGATTTTGCTAACCCATGGGTTGAACCAAATTTTGAAGAGAATACTTACAAAAGGTACCAATACCTAGATCATTAATAATAACTGAGCACTCACAATTTAGCTGTAAGAGTTGAGGTAGTCCAAAAAAAATTAGGGAAACTGATAGATTATATAGTTTTTCTTGTACATTTATAAAGAAATATAACACACTTATCTTGAGGGAGAAATATTTTTCCTGGAACTAATTCCCATAAGAATTGTGGAACTGGATTAGCTTCTTAATCTGATGATATCAAGCAGCATCTAGCACAATGTAATTACAGTTTTTTAAAATCATCCTTTTCTTATCTTCCCAAAGCCCTATGCCTTGGAGTAAACTTCAATAGTAATCAATCAATAGAGCACAAAATTAAATGGTTACTCGGTAATGACATTATACATGTTTAGGGGAGGCAGGGAAGCCAGTGTGCTGTAAGTCTGTGATCCAATGTATTACTCTAGCACTTAGAGAAGGTGTCTTGGCTGTACTCTTAGTATAGTTAATTCAAGGTTAAATTTGTTGACATCAGCAAGAAGTGCTGATAATCTATGTGGTTCACTGAAATAAAGATCTATGTGTTCAAATAGCAGGGGAAAGCAGCATATTCTAAGGGAAGGATTAAGAAGCCTGACTTTTCTTCTCATACAGAGATTGGTCACTCCAATGCACAAAAAGATGATAAATGTTTTTCGGTGGTGGGGAGAGAGAGAGTTGGTTAGTTAGTTCTGAATCTGCTATTGTAATTTCCTAAGTTGCTTAAGCCATAGAAGAAAAAATTTGAGCCTAAAATTTTTTATGGATAGTTCTCACCATTACATTACCTGAATCCATTAAAAAAATTTAAAAGAGACTTTGTTAAAATTTCTGAATATTTGAGTAGAAAAACATACTTATGGGTATTCCAGAGTGTTAAATGCTTCAAGCAGGTGAATAAATTGACCTCCTATGATTATTTAGTGTTGTGTACTTGAATACTAGAGGATATATCTTTTATTTTCAGCACTGCTTATGTTAAGTCTTTCTTCCTGCTAGCTGTTAGTAGCAAACATAGCTGCTTACCAAGACCAATCCTGTTTGTAACAGCAAAACCATGTTATCATGTTTCAGGATGCCTATCTTTATGCAGACTTGGACACAGAAGCATCCTGCAAGTCATCTAAATACCAATCCAGCTATTTAGATGTAGAAAATGAAGAGGACATGCCACAGTTCTTTTTATAAGATTTAAAATTGTAATTGAATCTTCCAAAAGAGTATAATGTTAGGGTAGCTTTATGAGGGATTAGAGAAGCTTTCTGAGCTCCCCTTAATTGGCAGCATAACACAAATTAAGATTCAAATCATAGTTATTTGGGATCCTTGCCACTTCCACATCAAGCACTGCTATAGTCCTCTATCTTGCATTTCAGTATTACATCTATTAAACAGAGCCACCTAGAAAAAGCCCTCCCCATGGAGTATCAAAATACTAGGATTCTTGTCTTTCTCTGTATCTTGTGATCTGCTGATGCCGGATCAGGTGAGTTGAGAGAGTACGTGAAGAAACAGCACCACCATTGTCCAGCAAAGCCCATAATTTTGGGAGTGTTTAGGGAAGACTGTTGTGAGATGCCAAGAGGTCACGGGCAGAGATGGGAGGAATCCTTCAGAACAAACACCTCTCTCTGTGCTATGGGCATCAATTACAGTGACAGACATTTCTTCCATTTGTCCTGGTAGGTTCATGGTATCGTCAAAGGACTCAAACCATGACAAAATTATAAAATGCATGTTTCTAAAATTGTAAGCTTTGCTTAGAATGCTCATTTTGGAACAAAGCTGGAGAATATTCAGCTAGAAATAAAATAGATTTCTAAAGAAAAGTATTTTTTCTACAGATTATGGGAGTTTCCCTCAGTGGTCAAAGTAACATTCCAACTAATTAGGCACTCTGGAATTAGTTTACTAGAGGACTATTCCTCTATTTTTCCTTCTTTAAAAGCATCACCCAGATGTTTATGTTCTGGATAAACTTATAAGTTTATAAGGGTGAGGTGGCTCATGCCCTAACACTCTGGGGAGGCCGAGGAGGGTGGATCAACTGAGCTCAGGAGTCAGAGACCAGCCTGAGCAAGAGAGAGACCTAGTCTCTACCAAAAATAGAAAAACTAGCCAGGCGTTTTGGCGGGCACCTGTAGTCCCAGCTACTCAGGAGGCTGAGGTAAGAGGATCTCTTGAGCCCAGAAATTTGAGGTTGCTGTGAGCTATGATGATACTACGGCAATCTATGAAGGGCAACAGAGTGAGACTCTGCCTGAAAAATTAATTAATTAAAAATAAACAAATAAATAAAATTTGTTTTTTGCAACTCACACTTTAAATAATTATTGTTACCTACAGGTATATTTCTCAATCAAAAGGGATTTGTAAGCAAAAAGAATTCTAAGGACACCAACAGTGTATCGAAGAATGAGAGCTACTAGATAAAATGGTGCATCTTCTGGGAAATTTCGAGAAAATTACTATTTATGCTGAATGAATTGAGGACTTGTTATAAAGTAAAATTCAAATACATGAGAATTCAAATAACTGGATATAGATGAAAGATCATTTTGAGCCCAGGCCCTCCTGTGAGAATATATTCATTCTATTTTGCCTTGTTTACTTTGGGGATAGGGCTTAGATTTCAGAAGCACTAAGTCCTCTAAGGAATATAGACCAAAACTTGGAATAACATAAAAGACCTTCCATGTCCGGGTGGGTACTTGTTTACCTCTCCAAATTTATCTGTCTATTTTCACTTTATCCTCCAGGTTTCATGCTATAATAACATCGAACTGTTGGTTACATCCTGTACACACCATGAAGTTTCCTTACGCATGCTAGTCCTTCAATTATAAATACCCTCCCCATCTTTCTTTATCCAGATAGCTGCTATTCATCCATTACGAGCCGACAGAGCATCACTTGTTCAGAACATCATCTCTGGGACACTTAACTGTCTATCACTTACTACAGTATTTGTCTTCCCGCTGGAGAGTGCACTCCCCAAAGGCAGGGACTAGGCACCATGTAGACTGTTTAAGACATCAAATATAGAGCATAACTCTGAGATTTGGGAATTTCTTATTGTAATACACATGTTATTGATCACATAATTTTGACATGAGTCTTGGTTATGGAATGATTATAAAAAGATAAGCACATTATTAATTTCTCATTATTATTGTGGCGAAATAGTTAAAGAACATGGTAAATTAATTCTGATCATCTTATATTTTGTAATATACCATCTTATGATCTAAGCGACAACATAGACTCTATAATAGCAAGATTTAAGCTTGTTATAGTGAAGTTGCAGCTGTATCAAGTAGCTTTCTAAAGAAATAGTTAAAAAATATGAGAGCCCTCCAGTGGCCAAAATAACATATGCAAATACTTACAATTATTTGCTCAATATTTTTCTCCTCCAAAGAACTTATAAAATTTCAGTCTTCTTTTTATAAAAATTCCTAATTTGATTATCTTTTAATGTAATTGTAACACTACATAAATTGTTTTTTTAGCACTGTGGAGAGAATAAACATTTATCTAAATCATTTAAATAAATCACAGATAATAGCTTGATATTGACATCAATGCGTGAGTGACTGGGGTAGTCCCTAGAATTTAACCGTGTGAGTGAGGGTAAGGCTAAATCTTATCCACCCAGAAGTAACTTCATTCCTTACACTTGGTCTTGGAGAGAAATGTCGCTCTCCATGAAAAGCATTTAAGATAAGGAAAGGATCCTAGCTGTGTCTTCTACTTCTGTGCTCCTCTTAAGTGTAGAGTTGTATTTTAATGTGTGTATTCCTAGACTTGTAAAAGTACAATGTGTGTGTGTGTGTGTGCCTGTGCCTGCCCAAGTTGTGATTTTGATGGTTTGCATAAGAAATGTGTTGGTTTCTTTTTTAGCAAACGCATATCTAACTAAGCCAGGCAGCAGCACTTTCATTTGCTTCATTCCTTGTCATCAGATTACTAGCAAAGGTTTGGCAGAAAGCCTGGAGTGATGTCTCTGCCTTGAAAATTGTC
Organism: Arctocebus calabarensis; assembly: GCA_963573935.1. Classification (NCBI taxonomy): domain Eukaryota; kingdom Metazoa; phylum Chordata; class Mammalia; order Primates; family Lorisidae; genus Arctocebus; species Arctocebus calabarensis. The sequence continues at coordinate 18,301 of CAUYON010176640.1, forward strand.
AAGCTTTAAAATTTACCCAAATGCTGCAGCACTGCTTGGTGAGGGGTCTTTGTTTTGTTTTAATTAAATTCTTATACATATTACCTTGTTAGAAAGCAAAGCTCGTTTAACAAATACACTCACATTTGGATGTGTGGGTCCATATATTTGATGGTTGAAACTAAGATTCCTTTTTTCTAAATATGATTTATATGATTGTAAATATATGAATATAATTCTTACAATTAAATAGAGAACAATATCGTTAACTATTATAGTTGTAAATATGCAAAGGCCATTCCCCAAAGACTAGTGCTTATTTATTTTAAAAAGCTGCAATGACAGTGAAGAAATGCCAAGAAATTATTTTACGCCTCATAATTTAATTTTCACGCAGAATTTTTTGCTTGTTTTCTAAATGTTTTAGACAAAGAAAGAGTCCATTAGTTTCCCTTTTTTACAGTAATGTATGCAGACTAACCACTTCAATGTTCCTAAATTTTAAAAAATTCATATTCAGTTAGTATCTACAAATCACCTTCAAGAAATTCATCCTGTTATAAGAAATGTTATGGCTAATTCTCAAAACTCATGCTATCTGAGAATAAGTTATGGTCGAGGACAAAGCGGGCATTTCTGGATGCTACATTGTGTCTTTGAGGCCACTGGGGGGCCATACAGGAAACCGAAGCAATAATTTACCCTTGTGCAATGAAAAATATAATGTAAGTTACACACTAGGATCCTCTGCCTCATTAAGTTAAACACTTCCCTCATGTCATTTTAAAGGAGAAATTGTAATACTGTAAATCTAAGTAACTTGGATTTATGCTCTGGTACTGGCGAATGGCTACACAGGATATTTTTCAGTGTTCCAAATGTTTTAGGTGCTAGGCAATTTCAGAACATGGATATAACTGACTTCACAATTCGGCAAACAAGAAATAGAGTAGGGCTGAGTGGCTATTCAAAGAGTTCAAAGGTACAGCCCTGTGGTGCTGAACACAGATCTCCACATCCTCCTGCGTAAATTTTAGAGGCATTACTGATATCACTGTAACTTCTAAATCTTATTATAAGCCCATGAAAAAAACATAAACAAAAATTAATCAGAGGAAAAAAAATGTGTGCTACCCCCAATTTTGACTGAATGAATTCTCTTTGTGTGGTACAGAAAGTAAGCATATTTCCCAGATAATTTTTTAATGCAGTTCTTCATCTCTTACTTTAAAATGAGGGGAGAGGAACTTAAATTGCTAATGAATGAAAAACAGTAATCTTATCAGTGTGGACGAAGTGGTGAAAAGACACCCATACACTGTCACACCTAAGCCATCCTAGTATCCAATAACTCCTAGTGAGCTTCATATTTAGAATTCAGTTTGATTGGAACTGTTGATTTTATACGAGTTCACAGAATAATTATTAAGTGGTCACAGCACTTAGCACTTAATAAATGTGATATGTATACTAAAAAGAAGAGTGGACATTTTGTTCTTCCAAGGTTATTACTCTTCTTATACAGAAAATTCTCATAGGTGGTAAGTTTGGTAGAGTTTATTTTGAAACCGAATAATGTCTTTTTACTTTTTAAGCTTTAAAGCTTTGAACGTACAGGAGGTGAACAAAAAAATATATAAAGAATCAAATCTTGAAGTTTTGAAAATAACCTTTCACTCCACAAGCTCTTCAGAAAGAAGGAAATTTATTTGACTTGTCAAATTAAGTCAAATAAATTAATAATGTGTGATCACATTCTAAAATGGCATAATAGTTAAGTAGTATATAAACCACAATGTTGTCACACTTTTAATTAATACAATGTACCAGGGGTTATTAAAACCCGAATTAAGCAAAGTGTGTTTTGTGTGGGTAAAATGTGGTATGTCTCTACCTAATCCATTTATCTATCTATCTATTCATCTATCTAACATTCCAAGGTCAAAAGACATTAGAAAACACTGGACTTAGAAAAGTCAAATGCGTTTCTTTTTTTTTTGCACTTTTTGGCTGGGGCTGGATTTGAACCCGCCACCTTGGGCATATGGGGCCGGTGCCCTACTCCTTTGAGCCACAGGCGCTGCTCCTGAAATGTGTTTCTTTCTTTCTTTTTTGTTTTTTTCTGTAGAGACAGAGTCTCACTTTATAGAGTAGAGTGCCATGGTGTCACAGCTCACAGCAACCTCCAACTCCTGGGCTTAGGCGATTCTCTTGCCTCCTGAGTAGCTGGGACTACAGGTGCCCACCACAACACCCGGCTATTTTTCTGTTTTGTAGTTCGGCCAGGCCTGGGTTTGAAACTGCCTCCTTTGGTATATGGGGCCAGTGCCCTACCAACTGAGCCACAGGCACCGCCCTGAAATGTGTTTCTTGATGGCATAGATCCAGGATTCCTATCCCAATCCTAACCCCACATTCCAGTTCTTAGCATTATTGCTCCCAAGAACACAAATTGGATTTGCTGATTTAAATTAAAATCCAAGAGACCATAAAATATTGGCTTAAAAATTTTCAACTGTGAAGTATTTTATTAATCTTTGAATTCCTGAGTTTTTATCTTATTAATGCTTCAAGCTATTATACATGCTGAGCACAAGGTAAAACATCAGTGATGCAAAAGTGATGCGCATGCTGTTCGAGACTCCACATTTCTAATGTATAATATTTGCCACCAATCCTCAGTGCCATTAAGCCTTGTCCTTTTACTTTAACTACTGGTAAAAGACAGGGCTGGGGATTATAACTGCAGCCAATTCCCCTTTTCTGCATTTCTTGGCCACACATAACCACTTCTTGCAGATGGGAGGTGTTACCTTTTCACATTTGCTCCCTACATCCTGGAGGAATTGCCCTGATGAAGGCTCCTTTCACTTCCCCAACTCTGTATGGGCAAGTGTCCTGGAGTGGTAAGTGTGAGGACAGGTAAAAAAATTCTAGAATTCCACAGTGATAGAGAAGCTGCCACAGAAAAGTCACAGACACTCTGGAATTGACAAATATTTAGAGAGCTTAAAAGTCTCAGTGGGGATGAGAGTCCAAGGATCTAAACTGGCAAAAGACATTAGCCTCAGACTGCAGGTAGCCTACATCTTACCAAGGATGGGCCTGTTCACAGAATTTAAGGCTCTAAGTCTAGATCGATTATACTTGCGGGGCTTGGGGATGCCTTTTGCCCCTTAGTGTGGTAATTCATTAGAGCTTTTCATAAATATCATACTCTTTTCTCTTTCCAGACACAAAGTAGATTTGTATTTCCCACTCAACTGAAGTTAGATATGGCAACGTGGCATGCACTGGCCAGGGCAATGTGAGTGTGAGGAAACTGGGTTATTTCCAGGTGAAAGCGGCAATATGGAGAAGGACCTACTGTGGCTGAATCGTGTGAGTTACAAGGAAACCTTGGTTTGTGTATGCCCTTGAAATTGGGAGTTTTTGTTACCTCAGGAAACCACACAGCATATCTGAAACACTTCATACAACATTTAACAATTAAGTTCGCAAACCTGTCCTAGAGAAAGTGCTACATGCCTCACTTCTGAGTATCACTACAATCATCTTTGAAGTTCTCCTTGTGGGAAGCTATGTACCGACACTAATGCCTTGTTCACCCTTCCAAGCAATTTTGGAACTCTGTGGAATCACATCAGAGCTGTTGTACAGCTCACAAAAACACACCAACAATGAACGCCACTCAGCAAGACACTGTCATACATTGACGCAAATATTTACCAAGGTTATGAAACTTTACTGAGTTCTTTGTACAGTGACACCAACTTAAATACATGGTGGCAAGTTTGCAAACTTAATTGTCATGTTAACTATGACAACAGTTTCGATGATCATTCCAGAAAAAGAGTTCCAAATTGCATTGAAGGGTACAGTGCATAGCTTCCCAGAGGGATAACACTAAAGGTGATTGTAGTAATATTCAGCAATGAGGTATGCAGCACTTCTTCTAAAATGAGTTTGAGAACTTAATTGTCAGGTCTGGTATATCTTAGTTTTAGGGTATATAAAATAAAATAATACCTGTCCCCTACAAAATAATTTGAAACTTTGGAAGAGGACTGTTACATTTATTTGAGCTGTTTAAGAACAACCTCTTTTGGTGAGTAAACATGTTTCTACACATGTGCAATAGTGAACCATCTAAGCCCGAGAAGTTAATATGCATTAGAAGATAAAATTCATTCAGAATTAATCTATATATTTTGATAAAATTATTAATTGAGGCATTTGTATTCTTGAGCTGTGATTACCTCAGTGAATTCATTGTTTCAGCATCTGTAAGTCTGTGATCTATCACGTTATATAGGAATAGGTTCAGAAAGTAAAGAGAGCCTTAAAAAGAAAAATATAAAAATAACTCTACTGCTCTCTTTAAAACACATAAAGGTTTACAAAGCTTTCATGATTCAGTGTCTCTGAGTCATCCTTACACCATGTTTGTTTTGCAAAAATGCAAAGTCTAGCTTTAGTTATGCAAATAAATTTACTTCCATTTTATATTAAGATACAATGCATTATGTGATAAAAATACACATTGTATTTAGCTCTTTTTCTGAAGAATTTGTTCATGAGCTATTCTGTAATAAAAATATCTCCTAAATATGAGATTTTTTAAAAACAGTTAAAGCAACATGAAGATTAGTCTAAAACTTGGTTTTCTGAGAGAAAAAAATACTAATTGTTTAGAAAGGCAAAATGACATTTTAAATGTGAAGATCAGGCCAATGAATTAAAAATATAAATGGAAGAATATATAAAGAATTTTAATTAATAGTTAACATGATATCCTGCCATAAAGGTAGAAAGGTAGGAAGGTAGGAAGAAGGTAAATTAATAATCCCATTGCCTACACAATTAAAGCACAAGATAGGAGCTCAAATTATTAAATTAATGAAACAACTAAGCTCAGCTACTTGGAAGTTATAATTTAAAATTAGCCAGTATTCAAGAGCTGGTCTAAATTTCTTTTATAGATAAGGCAAAAGAAAAAAAGTGCAAATTATGTTTTCATATTTTGTGATGGAAAATTCTGGGTTCTCATTTAAAAACTGACTTTGAACATTTCATTAGTTTCAAAATGTTTTTTGAAGATAAATTTTGGCCCTACTTATAGTGGGGCTTCTCTCTTTGTGGAGATAAGGACAGTCCAGTGTGAGAAATAATATAAGTCAAATTTCTTATTTTTCTTAACCTCAGAGGTTAGCATAGCAAAGACAATAAATGTGTAAAAAAAAATTGCAAGTGGTCCATGGAAGATGAAATTAATTGAACATCTTTAGTTTTTGTTTTTTTTTTGAGACAGAGCCTCAAGCTGTCACCCTGGATAGAGTGCCGTGTCATCACAGCTCACAGCAACCTCCAATTCCTGGGCTGAAGCGAGTCTCTTACCTCTGCCTGGAACTACAGGCGCCCGCCACAACACTCGGCCATTTTTTGGTTGCAGCCGTCATTGTTGTTTGGCAGGCCTGGGCTGGATTTGAACCCGCCAGCTCAGGTGTACGTGGCTGGCATCTTAGCCC
>CAUYON010176645.1:0-38680 GCA_963573935.1 Arctocebus calabarensis
AAATCGGATTAGTGTAATTAGTAATAGGCAAAGGTAGCACCGTGTCAGGTCAGAAGCACTTATTCATGATGCTAAAAGAAGACCATATTAGGATTTTTCTTGCTGTTTCCTAAATAATAACTTCAAACTTTCTTTTGGCTCGCACGACTTGCCTCTTTCAAGGCCTTTTCTTTCGCGGAATACAAACACATTCTGAGGTACCGAGTGTTAGGTTTTCCATTATGGATGGGGGCACAATTCAGCCTATAATATTGCTACTTTTTATGAGATGAAAAGTTGAGTAAGATGGTATTACTAAAAGAGGTGATAATTTGATAAGTGCTATCATAGAAATATGTAAAATTAATTTATTAAGTATCTTGGGAGCAAAGGGGAGAAAATGCAGATTCTACCCTGAAACTAAAACTGAGAAGAATCAGAAACCCCCTCAGAGAAAGTGAAATTTTGAAATGGCCTTAGGTAACAATTAGACATTGTTTACTGTTTGCCAGTACTCATAGTAGCTATGCCTAAAATATAAAGTCACATTACCATTCAAGATACCATGGATAAACAAGTGATTAGGAAGCAATAAGATGCTATGTAAATATTCCATTTCATTTTCTTTTTTGGTAATTCGCCAAATAACTCTATTCCTTATCCCTTCAGAAAAAAAAAACTGCTAAATGAAAACTTAAATACAGAATATATTCATTTGTCTTCTTTATAGTCTAATGTTAGGAAAATATTTTCTTATTCTCTGTTACATTCCTCCTCTGTTTTGTTTTGTTTTTTGAGATAGGGCCTCATTCTGTCACCTGAGCTAGAGTGCAGTGACATCATCATAGCTCACTGCAACCTCAAATTCTAAGGCTTAAGTGATCCTTCTGCCTCAGCCTCCCAAGCAGCTTGGACTACAGGTACACACCACTATGCCTGGCTACATGTTCTATTTTTTTGGTAGAGATGGGGAACGAGAGGGGCGTCTCACTTTTGTTCGGGCTGGTCTTGAACTTCTAGCCTCTAGCAATTCCTTGGCCTTCCAAAGTGCTAGGACTATAGGCATGAGCCACCATACCCAGCATCCACCTCTGTGTTTTCTTTCTTTGGGTTTTACAAAATAATTTAGGTAAGTCTTAATTTTTTTTTTTTCTGGGAGAGGGAAAGAGGAAAGAAAAAGAGTACCTTTTACATGTATAAGAATTTTACATATTATCCTGTGCTTGATGATAGCACCTGAAGATAACTATAGATTGTGGCAGAAATTAGATGGAATATTACTTAACAAAATTCTGTGTTTCTCCTGGATTGAACAAATCCATAAATTAACTTTGAGTAGAATTCTTTATAGCTCTTTTGTTTAAATATCTAAAATACTTGTCTCTTAAAATGAAAGACATGTGATTTTTTAAAGGGTCTTATACTCAGAAGACCAAAAATCACATTATAACAAAGACATCTGTACCAGAATGTTTATTGCAGCCCAATTCATAATTGTTAAGTCATGGAAGAAGCCCAAGTGTCCATCAACCCACAAATGGATTAATAAATTGTGGTACATGTATACCATGGAATATTACGTAGCCTTAAAGAAAGATGGAGACTTTACCTCTTTCATGTTTACATGGATGGAGCTGAAACATATTCTTCTTAGCAAAGTATCTCAAGAATGGAAGAAAAAGTATCCAATGTTCTCAGCCCTACTGTGAAGCTAATATAAAGATTTCATATGAAGGCTATAACCCAACTATAGCACAAGAATATGGGAAGGGAGGTGGGGGAGGCTGAGGTAATTGGTGGGGTAAAAGGGAGGGTAATTGGTGGGGCCACACCTATGGTGCATCTTAGAAGGGTACGGGGAAACTTACTAAATGCAGAATACAAATGTCTTTATACAATAACTAAGAAAATGCCATGAAGCGTATGTTAAACAGTTTGATAAAAACATTTCAGATTGTATATGAAGCCAGCACATTTGTACCCATTGATTGCACTAAAGTATGCAGCTATGATTTAATAAAAAAAAAAAAAAATCTTCTACAGATCTGAAAATGTTTTTCCTTAAAACTGTAAAGTAACTTTTGCTTTCCCCCAAATTACTTCAGATTATTCCTCCCAAAGAGATTTAAGGTTTTGTTGGCAGTCGTGCTTCCCCCAGTGAAGTTGGTTGGACAAGACTCTTTCTGTGGTCTTTTGAGGTTTCTGTGGCTCAGACTATAATGATTATTATATGTATTAATAAGTTATAATCACAGTACCCTTGCCATGGGAATAAAATTCAAACTATTAATTATAATAGGAGGAATGAAATTATTTTCCACTAAAAATTAGAATGCTAGTTGGGCACAGTGGCTCCCATCTATAAGCCTAGCATTCTGAGAGGCCTAGGCAGGTGGACTCTTTGAACTCAGGAGTTGGAGACCAGTCTGAGCAAGAGTGAGACCCCATCTCTACTTAAATAGAAAAATTAGCCAGGCATGGTGGCATATGCCTATAGTCTCAGCTACTCAGGAGACTGAGACAAGAGGATCCCTTAAGCCCAGGAGTTTGAGGTTGCTGTAAGCTCTGACACCACGGCACTCTACCCTGGGACACAGAGTGACTCTTGTCTCAGAACAAACAAACAAACAAAAAGTAAATAGAACACTTTCAATTTCTTGTATTTCTTTCAACTCTTACTGCTGTGAAAACTACAACCTGTAGAGAATGTGTGAAATTATTTAATACATATATAGCTAGAATATGCCAAATAAATAATAGAAACTCTTCCTGGAGGAGTTCCTAATTAAATAACAAGGGGCATCTTGACAACTTGTGCTGTTTTTGCTAATGAATAGTTTATCTTAAATATTAAAATGTCACATTCTTCATAACTCTCATAGCTTAACTGGAAATGACTTTAAAAAATAATTTGTTTAAAATTTAGCAGACTAAATGCAATGTGCTATCTTGGATTAGATCCTAGAATACAAAAAACATTAGAGGAAAACTGGTGTGATCTGTACAGGCTGGAGTTTCATTAATAGTAGTGTAATAATGTTAATTTCTTAGGAATTTGAAGACAGCCTGTACTTGTGAACAGTTTGTGAACAGTTTGCAAACAGCGGAGCTACAACCTCCAGTAAAATGAAGGTGTGTTATAGAGAACAAAGGGAAGGCGGCTCAGGTGTTAAAGCAAAAGTTTCTACTCAGGTTCCCAGTCATCTCTTTTTATTCAAATGAAAGAGTGAAACTTGTTTTGTTCTGATATGCAACTGGGTTCCGATTGCTATTGGCTGGCCAATATAGATGAGCCCTGATTGGTTGGTTCCGGTGAGCGATGAAAGTCCGAAAGTTAAAGAGGACCAAGTTTTCAGGGGAGTCAGGTTATGTGTGTGACGTCTGGAAAACGGACAGTTGGCTCTATTTCAATTTAGGCCCAGTTAGCCACTTGAGAACTACCTAGAAGGACTGGCTCTTTCAGATTTTCATTTGTTCACAGCTTTGACAAATGTACTCTGGCTAGGTAAGATGTTAACATTACAGGACAGTGGATAAAGGATATGCCGGGATTCTCCATACCATCTTACAACTGTCTGTAAGTCTAAAATTATCCTAAAATCAAAACTTTATTTTTAAAAAACTCAAAAAAAATTAGCAATATGTTGAAGTTGTATTTTCCCTTGTATCTCTGAGAAGTGGGTTAGCCTCATTATTCTGGGGATCTGGATAAGACATGGGGTTATGGGGAAAAACAAGTCAAAGAACCAAAATGTAAAACCAAAAAAGCTTGGAACTAAGAGCAGTTCTGAGTAGGAAGAAAGTTCTTAACTAGAAAAGAAATTCTCTAGATTGGGAATATAGGTATTCACTAAATGATAAGATAAATCTAAAAATGAAGTTTTAAAAAACAGATTATAAAAACTAAGCTTATATGTAAATGAAAACGATGGATATAACACTGAGTGAGGCATCTTCTAAAAGTACTTTTGAAATTTAGACATGTTAATTTGGACGCTGTTGGAAGTTAATGAATATTTACAGGATTGACTCTAGCATTTCTCATGGTGTGAAGACAGGGTGGCAAAGTTTTTTGCTGTTTTCCTTGTTCTGTGTCTACGACTTTCTTGTTCTGTTTGAGATCACCTTGTAATTTTTAAAGATTAGGGTGTGATCCTAAGAATCTTTTCTATGCATATATTTACAGTTTTAGCTTTGAGGATTTCTATATAAAGTATTAAGTTCTTTTAAAAATAAAGGTTAGATTGTGACTTGTAGACAACCTCAGCATGTATTCCCACTCCTCATCCCTTTCTCTAGTAAATTCTGCCCCATTGCAGTGGGCACATGACTCAGACCAAATCAAACATAGTATCCCATTTCTGTGAACGTACCACCATGCTGTGATGATACCAACATGGAGATGCTAAGTGGAAGTCCTCCTAAACCAGGAGGAAGAGACAAATTTGAATCTAAGCTCACTCATCTAAAAGCAGAAAGGCACCCACATTGGAGAAGGCCTATTCTGCCTCCAGCCAGTGATCCAGAACCATTGAAGGCCAAATAATTCTTCCTGATGACTTAAAAAAGCTGATCTCTGTGCTCCAAACTGAATTAATAACAGGGGTAGAGGGTTGAGAAGAAAAGAAAACTACTGTGAAGTTGAAAAGAGCCTACAAATTAAGAGAACCCAGTTTTGTTCATCCCTTTCTTTCAACTCCGTTATTCTCTGCCCAACACAAAATTCATGCCTATGGCAAAATATTATCCACTGGGATACAGTTAGGGACAGCTGGCCATTGAGGGAGACTATTGGCTGGGCAAACAGAGCTTATAGGATGAGCAAATCTGAGATCTGTTGCTAAGAGACAGAAACTATGAGGGCAGGATAAGATTTCCAGTGTTGGTGCCTAGTTTATGGAATCCCCTGGTAGAAAATAGACAATGAGTTAGCTGACGTCTAAACGAAGTTGTATTGCCAGAAAAACCCCAATATGGAAGTAACCCTGTACTTCTTCATAGTCTAAGGCAATACCTAGGCTCCATAGTCAGTCCAGAAAGAAGTTGGTTGCTACAGTGGTGCAATCCTGAAATAGGATAAACAAGAGAGAATTGTGCCTCATGTGTGCACACACAGGTCAGCAGAGACTTATTTCACTGCCAGAGAAGAAAATGTAGATGACATTGGCATTGCAGGACCATAAAGAGCCCCATTTGCACCTCACACAGAAGAAAGAAAATGTCCCAGAGTTCCTAGAGTTTAAGACAATGTAGTCACTAGTTGAGACTGTAAAGGGCATTTTTGGAATTGCATAGATGGAAAGGCAATAGTATAGATAATGACAGTGAACCATGGTAGCAATCTGTGCTGCCTGATATATTTCTTTTTAATTCTCCCCCCCCCCCTTTTTTTGGAGATAGTGTCTTGCTTTGTTGCCTGGGCATGAGCACAATGGCATCTTAATAGCTCCCTGCAACCTCAAATTCCCTTAAGCTCAAGCAATCCTCTTGCCTCAGCCTCCAGAGTAGCTGGAACCACAGGTAAACACCACCATACCTGGTTAATCTTTCTATTTTTTAAAGAGATAGGATTCTATTTGTGTTGCTCAGGCTGGTTTTGAACTTCTGGCCTCAAGTGATCCTTCTGTCTTGGCCTCCTATCATGCTGGGATTATAGGCATGAGCCACCATGAGCCACTGTGAGCCACCATGCCTGGCCCCAGTAACTCTTTGGCCATCATCCTTTTTCTCTCTTCCAATACCAGAGTCTCTCCTCTGAGACAGATGTGGGCATATGTCACAGCCCTCTCAATTTAAAAACTCCATTCCCCCAGACCCTGTGATTACTCTAGGGGTAGGCAGATGGCCCAAGAAGGCCATCTGATAGAGAGACATTGGGAGATAGCAGTCTCTTTCCACTGAGACTCCTAAAGCAGATGATGTAAGCCTAGAGCTGCGGGCAACCTACTTCTCCGGCAGCCTGGAAAATGGAAGAAAATGAGGTCACCACTCAGAGGAGCCTGAGCTGAGATACAGGGGGAGGGGAAAGGAGCAAAAACTGATGATATAATTTCCATCTGGGCCTGAAGCCAAATTTATCCAGGAACTAACTCTCTCTCTGTCTCCCCCACCCCCAATTTCTCCCTTCAATTTCTCTTTCTTTTTGGCTTAAATTAGAGATGTATTTCTGTCAATGTCAACTGAAATTGTCTTCATATACTTTCATACTTTCCTTTTTCTAAATATAAAAGTACTACATGTTCACTATAAAAGAAATTTGGAAAATACATGTAAGTATAAAGAAAAAAAAGCATCTATTCTCTCATGATTCAAGTAAAACCCGTTTAATATTTTAGAGTTTTTGCAGTAGTTTTAATGCTTATTTTTCATAGGTATGATCATAGTAAACTTGTTTTACATAGTTATATTATAATAAATATATTTTACATATTATGATCATAATAAATATTCAAGCTTTTATACTGGTTTTTTGTTTTGGGGGTTTTGTTTTTTTTGAGACACAATCTCACTTAATCACCCTCAGTAGAGAGCCATAGCACCATAGCTCACAGCTACTTCAAATTCTTGTTCTCAAACAATCCTCTTGCCTCAGCCTCCTATAGCTGGGACTACAGGTACCAGCCACAACACCCAGCTATTTCTAGAGATGGTGTCGCACTTTTGCTCAGGCTGGCCTCAAACTTCTGAGCTCAAGTTTTCCACCTGCCTTGGCTCCCAGATTACTGGGATAACAGGCATGAGCCTTGGCACCCAGCCTTGTATACCGTTTTTAATTTAACAAAATATTTTCCTATGTTCTTAAACCCCCTTATAAATATAATCCTTTTTTTATAGACAGAGTCTCATCATCATTAAACCTCAAACTGCTATCTCAAGCAATCCTTCTGCCTCAGCCTTCTGAGAAGTTGGGACTACAGGTGCCATGCCACTTCCCAGAGCTAATTCTTTTTCAAGTTTTAGTAGAGACAAGTCTCCCTCTTCCTCAGGCTGGTCTCAAACTTCTGACCTCTAAGTAACCTTCCTGCTTTGGCCTCCCAGAATGCTAGGATTACAGGTGTGAGCCATTGTGCCTAGCCCTATTTGTGTAATTTTAAATATTAAAATCATTTTGGATTATAGCCCTAGTATTTATTTTCAAAAATATAATTATTGGGCATAAATATTAGAATATTTTAAAGGCTCCTTATATGCTATAGATGTGTGTATGTGTTTGTTTATTTATTTATTAATTTATTGAGACAGAGTCTCACTATGTGACCCTGGGTAAAATGCCATGGTGTCATAGCTCACAGCAACCTCAAACTCATGGGCTCAAAAGGTCCTCTTGCCTGAATCTCCCAAGTACCTGGGTCTATAGGCACCCACCACAACACTCAGCTAACTTTTCTATTTTTAGTAGAGATAGAGTCTCACTCTTTATCAGGTTGCTTTCAAACTCCTGAGTTCAGGCATTGGCCTCCCAGAGTACTAGGATTACACTGCACCTGGCCTTGATTCCTTACTTAGATGAATACAAGTGCTTTGAAGGGTGGACTAGGTGCTGCCATTGGTGCACAGCATCCCAAGGGGAGTACTTTGAAAGTGACTATGGTGATATTCAGCAGTGAGGTATGTACCACTTTTTCTAGGATGAGTGCACAAACTTAATTATCCAACTTCATACCCATATGAGAAATGTGTCCTTCCTGGGTAATTAGAATTAAATAAATCAAATGTATAGGAACATGAATAAGAAATCTTTGAGCCTTCAATGAATAGTCTTTTTTAGGGGCAAAGGCTATCCTGAATTAAACCATTTCAAAATTTAAGCTGCATACCATTATAGGAACTATAAGAAATAAAAACATTGACAGCCAACTATGATACCTGTTCTCGCATGGTATCTCTCATACACCTCTCTTTAATTGATATAATCTTTGAAAACTGTGCAGCGCCTATAGCACAGTGGTTACAGCACTGACCACATGCACCAAGGGTGGTGGGTTCGAACCTGGCCTAGGGCAGCTAAACGTCAGTGACAACTGCAGCAAAAAAATAGCTGAGAGTTGTGGCAGGTGCTGTAAGTCCCAGATACTTGGGAGGCTGAGGCAAGAGAATCGCTTCAGCCCAGGAGTTTGAGGTTTCTGTGAACTGTAACACCATGGCACTCTACCAAGGGTGACATAGTGAGACTTTGTCTCAAAAAAAACTTTAAAATCTGTAATTTTAGCATTTTCCACTCTGAATGAAATATATATTTGCTAAATACCATTGACAACTATTTTGGAAAATGATAATGTCCATTGCCATTGTAGGTACAAATACAATGCTGGGAAAAGTGCAAATAAATATAAGCCTTTGGGGACATCTTGGCAACTGTTTTTTTTTTTATATAAATGAATAAATAACCAGTTATTTAAATTTGTTTATAATATTCCATCAAGTGCATGTATTTACTTTGTCAATACTCTATTTTTAGACATTTAGATTGCTGTTTTACTATTATGATGATACAATAATATACATTCGCTTATATGTTTTAATATATTATGGATTATTTTCATTGGAATGATTCCCAGAAGTGAGATTAGTGAATCAAAGTTCATTGAATCAAGATTACAAAATCAAACATTTTCTGCATCTTAATGTAAATTGCTAAATTACTTTTCAAAGAAAGTGTATCAGTTTATAATGCCAACAGCAATAAATGAGAGTAAGCATTTTAACCTAGCCTCTCCAATCTATCAAATTATTCCAATGTTTTGCTCATTTAAGACATAAAAATTGGTATCCTCTTTTAATTTAAATGTTTAAATTACTAACTGGGGTACTTTCTGAATGTTTGTGTGAAATTATGTTAATTTTCGCGATCATAATCTTTTAACTAATAAGAATGCACCTTTTTTCTCAGTGCTCTTTCTGTCATAGTAGGAAGAAATAATCCCACTCATTCTGTCTCTTTGCCTAAAGTTGGGAGGTAGATCTGACTAATCCTCACCCACAGACATGGTGGTGCCTGGTGTTTGTCTAAAACAACTGTCAGGAGCACTGCAGAAATAACAACTGAGAAATCAATTAAAATGCAGCTTCCTGGATCCAAGCCTCAGAGTATCTGGCCTGCAATTGATCCAAGAACCTACAGAGTGTAATAGTTCTGCAGAAGAGGCTGACACCTAGTCAGATTTGGACACCAGTGCTCTAAAGCAGAGGTTAGTAAAGTATGGTCTCTGAACCCATGGCATCAGCATCACCTGGGAACTTGTTAAAAATCCAAATTTTTGGCAGTGTACAGTGCCTCACGCCTGTAATCTTAGTACTCTGGGAGGCCTAGTGGGCAGGATTGCTTAACAGGAGATCAAGATCAGCCTGAGCAAGAGGGAGATCCCATCTCTACAGGAAAAAAGAAAAAAAAAATTAGCCAGGTGAAATAGTATACATCTGTAGTCCCAACTACTCAGGAAGCTAAGGCAGGAAGATTGCTTAAGCCCAGGAGTTTAAAGTCACAGTGAACTCTAATGATGCCCTTGCACTCTAGTCTAAGCAATAGAGTAAGACTCTGTCTCAAAAATAAACAAAATTTTTTTTCAGGCTCCCTCTCCAGACCTATGGAAACAGAAACTCTAAGAGTGAAGTCAAACAATTTGTGTTTTAACCAGCTCTTTAAGCTCTAAATATTATTGTAAGACAAAGAGTTGAGAGCCATCCAAAATCTACCATCTCCTTAGAAAGTCAAGGGAGATGACATCTGAACTGAATATGAAGGATGAGCAGACATCAAGGGACAAGCAGGAGAGGAATCTTTCAGGCAAAAACAGCAAGTGGGAAGGCACAGAGACAAAGGAGAACAGGGTGCCTGAAAGCATAGCTGGCTGGTCTGGCTGGAGGGCACAGGACAGGAAATGAAGGGGGAGAGTTGGTAAAGTGCTTCATCTATCATGCAAAGGAGCGGACATTTATCATTAAATGGACACACAGCCTCCATCCCTCTTTGAACTGCACTGCTCCCAAATCTGTCAGGGAAATTACTCACCCCTTCTGTACCATTGTTGGAATGAGAAACCAGGGGAGTCCCTGCAAGCTCCTTCCTCCAGACTTCCTTTCACTTCCCTGACAAGTGGTGGGTGTGTAACCTACACTAGACTAACTATACTCCCTGTCTCAGAGCGTTTGGGGGGAGGATTTAAAAAGTGTTTTATTACAGAGAATTCAAACAAACACAAAGGTAAAAGGAATAGTATAATGAATCTCCATGAACCCAAATTCCTTCTCAACAATGATCAATTCATGGTCAGCCTGTATTTGTTTTTTTATTTTTGTATATTATTTATTTTATTTTTTGTACAGATGGGGTCTCACTATGTTTCGCAGATAGGTCTCAAACTCTTGGCCTCAGGTGATTCTCCCACCTCATCTTCCCAAAGTGCTGGGATTACAAGAATGAGCCACTGCACCTGGCCCAATCTGCTTTCTCTGCACACTTCTCTATATCCTCCGGTCCCCAGATTTTTTTTTACTGATGCATAATAGATATACATACTTTTAGAGGACATTAATGTGGTAATTTAATACATTCATATAATTTGTAATGATCAAATCAGTGTACTTGGGAAATTCATCACCTTGAATGTTTGTCTTTTTTATGCTAGAAACATTTGAGTTATTCTCTTCTAGCTAATTTGAAATGTACAATAAACTATTGTGAACTATAGTCACCCTACTGACGTATCTAACATTAGGATTTACTTCTTCTGTCAACCATGTATGTATTTGTCCCTATTAATCTTCTCTTGGTATCACCCACTCCCACCTTTCTCAGCTTCTGATAACCACAAATCTACTCTCTGTCTTCATGAGATCCACTTTTTTAGCTCCCATGTATGAGTGAGAACGTGCAATATTTGTCTTTCGCTTAACATAATGGCCTTCAGTTATTGCAAATGACAGGATTTCATTTTTTTTTTTTTATGGCTGAATAGTGTTCCCTGAATACAGCACGTGTATGGCATGATTGGGTAAGAGGAAGAGGCTGCTTACAGCTGAAGACAACCATCCAGGGACGACCAGCAACCACAAGGATGGAGGGAAGTGAGTATCTGTTGGCTGGAACCAAGTGTGATGCTGAGGAAACTCTGATGTAGACAAAGTACATACCTACTTCGCATAGATTTAGGCTTCCATACTGTATGGCTGCAGGCCCCAACCCCCAGGGCCTGTTAGGAACCAGGCAGCACAGCAGGAGGGGAGTGGTAGACTAGCCAACAAACTCTCATCTGTATTTACAGCCACTGCCCCTCACTCCCATCACCATCTGAGCCTCACCTTCTATCAGACCACAGTGGTGTTAGACCCTAATATCAACTATACCTGCAAGGGTGGTGCTCCTCATGAGAATCTAATGACTGATGATCTGAGATGCAGCTGAGACAGTAGGCACTGGGGAGCCAAGGTTTGTCTGCACAGAGACCCTAATACATCCGTAGCATGCTGACTCATATCAAAATCCTGTATGTGAATGTGAAGTGACAATTAAGCTACATCTGGTGGCAGGATTTCTAATGGCAAATGAGCATCTTCAATTGTAAAGCTATATCGGGTGGCAGATTTAAAGTCAGAATTTGACCATCTAGTTGCAAGAAAACAACCTCAGGGCCTCCATTGATTCTGTACTATGGTGAGTTGTATAATTATTTCATTATATATTACAATGTAATAACAATAGAAATAAAGTGTACAATAAATATAATGCACTTGAATCATCCCCGCCCTACTGGTCCATGGAAAAATTGTCTTCCATGAAACCTGTCTCTGGTGCCAAAAGGTTGGGGACCATTGATATATAGCATTTAAAGAAAACAATCTAAGAAGTTGTTGTTGGCTTAAATATATTATAAATGGCTTAATCTAGATTTTAAAACATTTTAAAAAATTAAAGATGGGGGCTCCAGCGCCTGTGGCTCAAGCGGCTAAGGCGCCAGCCACGTACACTTGAGCTAGCAGGTTCGAATCCAGTCCAGGCCCGACAAACAACATTGACGGCTGCTACCAAAAAATGGCCAGGTGTTGTGGCGGGTGCCTGTAGTCCCAGCTTCTTGGGAGGTGGAGACTCGCTTGAGCCCAGGAATTGGAGGTTGCTGTGAGCTGTGATGCCACAGCACTCTATCCAGGGTGACAGCTTGAGGCTCTGTCTCAAAAAAAAAAAAAAAAAAAATTAAAGATGGGTCTCACTCTTATCACCCAGGCTGGAGTGCAGTGACAAAAATAGCTCATTGTGGTGGCACCTGTGGCTCAAAGGAGTAGGGCGCCGGCCCCATATGCCAGAGGTGGTGGGTTCAAACCCAGCTCCAGATAAAAACAGCAAAAAAAAAAAAAGTTCACTGTAATCTCAAAGACCTGGACTCAGATGATCTTTCTGCTTCAACCTCCTAAGTAGTTTAATTCCTTCTTGGTTCCTTATATACATATTCCTTGTATATGATAATACAAAGAAACTAAAAACACCCTCTGGTAGTGAGAGGATCCCACGTGTAGTTTTCCTGATGGAGATGGAACTACATTTCCATTCTTTTTGATCTCCAAAGACTTAGCAGTTATTACTATATCTATAAATGTGCTTGCCTCCCAAAAAAAGGTATCCACTTCAAGAACATGTAAGCCTGGTGGCTCATGCGTGTAATCCTAGCACTCTGGGCGGACAAGGTAGGTCAATTTCTTGAGTTCAGGAATTTGAGACCATCCTGAGCAAGGGTGAGACCCAGTATCTACTAAAAATAGAAAAAATAGCTGGGCATGGTGGTGCAGGCCTATAGTCCCAACTACTTGGGAGGCTGAGGCAGGAGGATGGCTTAAACCCAGGAGTCTGAGGTTGCTGTAAGCTATGATGACACCACGACATTCTACTCAGGGTGACAGAGAAAGACTGTCTCAAAAAAAAAAAAAATTACATGGTGAAATATTATTTTGGATTAAAGAGTTTTTAAAAACAGGTATAGGTATATATATTGTCTTTATGTAAAAGTACAAAATGCTCTATAGACAAATTATTGCTAATAATATGTACAATAATATTTTCCATATTAAAAATAGAAATGAATGTTTTCTTTAATGAAATCAGCCTAGGGGTATAAAAGGAGGAACAGAGCTGTGTGATGTTCAAATGTAGGTGTAGGTGGCCTAAAACTAAAACTGGGTAGTGGCTCATGCTTGTAATCCTGGCAGTCTGGGAGGCTGAGGCAGGAGGATCATTTGAGCTCAGGAGTTCAAGCCAGCCTGAGCAGGAGTGATACCCTATTTCTACTCAAATAGAAAAATTAACCAGCTGTTGTGGCTGGAGCTTGTGGTCTCAGCTACTCAGGAGGCTGAGGCAGGAGGATTGCTTGAACCCAGAAGTCTGAGGTTGCTATGAGCCAGGCTGACACCATGGTACTCTAGCCCAGTCAACAAAGCAACAGAGTGAAACACTTGTCTAACACACACACACACATACTCCCACGTAGGAAGTGTTTAAGAATCTCAGTCATAAGAGGTCATTGAATAAGAGTTCATTGAGCAGCTTCTGTTCTCATTGATACCTAACCAAAGCCAGTTTGTCCATTCAATGATTGTCTATTCCTTCTAGTAAAAATAACAGCACTTCCAAAAGTTAGAAGGTGGTGAAATCCATGCTTCCTCTTCTACATTGTTACCATGAAAATTACTAAAGACCTAAATTTCTACAGGCATAAGCATGTATTGGCAAAGAGGTCAAAAGAAAGAGGCATACAGATTGTTCCTGTAAACTAAATGAAGTCCACAGCCCTTGGTCTTGGCATTCTAATGAACACCTTGTATGGAAGATTCACTTGGAGCCCTATGTATTCTCAGAAGACAAGCTGATCTTCCAATGACTACAAGCAGAAGAATCCTAAATTAACAAGACTGACGTGTAAGTAACAAGTTCTAGACTTTGGGTGCTACTTCAAAGGCTGTTAGGCAGCTGGGATGCCAAATTCTTATCTCCATCCATGCAGAGTACAATACCTAAATGTTGTATCTTGAACCCTGCTCAATTCACTGTGAAAAAAAAAAAAAAAACCCCCGTCTCTTATGGTACAGGTGCAGATAGGGATATCTAAAGCCCTACACTAGCCTCCTTTGGGGGCTAGTCAGCTGATTAGGGTCCTTAGATGGCTAGCTATTCACCCCTGTCTCAGGGTGTGAACTCCTGATCTGGGTGTTAAAAATGTTAAATAATTGTTTCTGGGGTGTGAATTAATTTATATCCATGCACGTCAAAATAGCATATTTACCAGAAAATTCCAGACGAAAATCTCAGCCGTCTTTAGCTAATAAAGTTTAAACCTAATTTTACTTCCCCTGGTATGTTTTTATCCTAAGTGTCGGAGTAAGGTTGATTTTTAAAAATAGTTGCCATTACTCAGAAATGAATAAAATATCATAATTTCTTATAATTAGTCAAAGGACAGCAATTCTACCCTAATTAAGCAAAGGAGAATTTAGTGGTTAATGGTCCCTAAGAGGATAGGAAAGGAAGACATGGCCACAGCACTCTGAGCCCAGGGACTCAGGATTTTGAAAGCTCTTCTCATTCTCTTTGTTTCTGTCCCTTTGCTTTATGTGTATATCTTCCTCATAGGTCTATTTCTGTCTGTGTTTTGGCCTCATGCTCTTCTCTTTCTGCTAAGATTTTTCATAAGGCATGCAATCCCCCCTGTCTCGCTTCCTTGGGGCTCTGTGACCTCAGAGCCAAAGGACCCCACCCCTACGCTGCCCTGAGTACCTGCTGGAGAAGGACTTGGATTATCTCAATTTGTTTCACCTGCCCTAATAATAATCCCTGGCCAATCCCTCTTTCCAGGAAGTTGGGATATGCACTAAATTTGGGTTACTTGTCTTAGCCTCTGTGGGTCCAGGAGGATTTTTATTAGAAAGAGTAGGGTGCTTGCTTTAGCAGCACATATACTAAAAATATTAGTGCAATCTGTGCACAAGGATGACATGCAAATTCCAGAAGCATTCCTTTTTTTTTTTTTTTGAGATAGAGTTTCACTCATCCCAGCTAGCTTGCAGTGGCATCATCATAGCTCTCTGCAGCCTCAGACTCCTGGGCTTAAGCAGAACCTCCTGCCTCAGCCACCCAAGTAGCTGGGACTTCAGTCATATGCAACCAAGACTAGCTAATTTTTTTCTTTTTTGTAGAGACCAGTTTTGCTCTTGCCCAGGCTGTTGTTATTGAACTCCTGGCCTCGGGCAGTTCTCCCGACCTTGGCCTCCCCAGTGCTAGGATTTACAGGTATGAACACCCAGCTGAACTCTGTACTTTTTTTAAAATATTTATTTTATTTTATTTTATTATCTTTATCATTAAATCATAGCTGTGTACAATAGTGCAATCAAAGGGTATAATGTGCTGGTTTCATATACAATCTTAACTATTTTCATCAAACTGATTAACATAGCCTTCCTGGCAATTTCTCCGTTATTATATGAAGACATTTGTATTCTGCATTTAGTAAGGTTGGCCTGTACCCTTCTAAGATGCACTGTAGGTGTGGCCCCACCAATTTCCCTCCCTCCACCCCAACCTCCCCTCTCCCCTCCCTACCCTTGCCCCTTTCTCTATATTCTTGTGTTTAGTTGGGTTATACTATTAATACGACAGCTATAAATTAGCTTCATAATAGGGCTAAGTACATTGGATACTTTTTCTTCCATTATTGAGATACTTTGCTAAGAAGAATATGTACTTTTTATCTGAAGTGTGCTCACCACACACACTAAGGTAACTATATGAAATGAGGGTTAATTAATTTGATTGTGGTAATTATTCCACAGTGTGTACATGTATGAAAGCATCATATTGTATACCCTAAATACATACAATTTTTATTTGTCAATTATATTAATATCTCAATAAACCAGAAGGAGAAGGAAAAAGGAGAAAACTATAGTTGTCACAGCCTCTCTTGACCTTTGCATTTTCCTTCCTTTTTCTATATTTAGGATAGTTGACTTATTTATGTTAATTGGATATTATAAAAAAACAGGATGGCAGCTCCTGTGACTCAAAGGAGTAGGGCGCCAGCCCCATATGCTGGAGGTGGCGGGTTCAAACCCAGCCCTGGCCAAAAACTACAAAAAAGAAAAAGCAGGAAATATTAAAGCTTTCTCTGTGTTAATATTTCATAGCACATTAACTTTGCTCCACTTCATATTTTTCAGTAGATGGAACCATGTAGATCAGCTGATGTAAGAACTTCCTGGGAGGTTTCCCTCAAGTGATACCACTGAAATGGAAATCTGAAGGTTTTATAAATAGACATAGGCTAACATTGAAAAAAGACACCAATTTGCTATAAAAGTAAATATCATACCCAAAATAGATTTCCTTAATTAGTACAATTAGTTGAATTTTGGACTAGAAAAAAAAAGCCAGTTTACGTGTTTAATCACCATCTGCAGGTAAGAAGCTCAGAGATTTTCCATGTGAATGATGCCCTTGATAAATATATCTCTGTCTTGTGGACAGTGAAATGATTCAACAAATGCCATATGTAGTATTTAGCTCTGGAGGAGACCTATGGCCCAGTTGGAACACATCCTATTTGCTGTGCCTACTGGAGGGTGGAGGGAACAGATTGCTGGTAATAGCTCACTCACACAGTGTCTGTCAGGTGTAAAGTGCCAGGTCGAGTACTGACCACATGCCATGTGGACACCATTATTTTTCCACTTCTTGCAGTTACTAAAAAGCTTTAAAGAGGGACAAAGAGAACAAGTTGCAAGAACACTATCAGACAATGATAAATTATGGTATAAGGCCTGACCATTATATTATGATCACTAGTTTATAGTAGTGTTAATTTAAACATGAATAAAGAGCATGAGTTGCAGTTTTAAGTGTTCATAATAGAAACACTTGATGCAATTCTTAGCAAATTTCTGGCATAAAAATTCTATTATTTACTGTATCCTGAAGAAGAATGCCACTGTTACAAAAAATATATATTACCATTCTTACGTGAAAGATAACACCTTCATGTAGGTGGATAAGTCCCAAATAAAGGTAGAACAGTGTGTGTAATATAGTCAAGGTTCTATTGTGGCCTAGGTGAAAATTGTACTGAATATAAATACTATTGGGTGTATGGGAATGATACAGTGGTACCTTGCTTCTTGAACTGTCATATGTGGACAAGCAGAATCAGCGTCACCTGGGAGCTTGTTAAGAATGCAAATTATTTGGCTCCACCTTAGATTTACGGAATCAGAAATCCTGGGAGGTGGGCTAGAGATATGTGTTCTACAAGCCCACCAAGTGCTTCCAGTGCCTGCTAAAGTTTGAGAGATACCCTCCTAATTAGTTACAAGGACTATCTGATGGTTTATGGAACTGTCCAAGCCACAGGACTTGACAATGTAGAAGTGCACCACATCTGGGTTTCTTTTGCAGCAGCAAACCAACTTAGTAGACCTCCACTGTTGCAATGACTTATTGCCCCCCAAATGTCACATCTACACATGAGCTGAGTTGAAGTAGTCTCACCTCATTAGCTGGGTCTAAACAGTCTCATTTTCCTCATCAGTTTTTTTCAAGTCATCAAGAACTTCTCAGGTACTTTTACCTCTAGAGTTCTGTACTCTTACGTTTAAACAATGCCATGTAAAATACACAATACTAAGGCATTTCTTTTTGGTTTGGTTTGTTGTCTATTTTTAAAGACAGGGTCTTGCTCTGTCACCCATGCTGGAGAGCAGTGGTATGAAACTAGCTGACCGCATCCTTGCATGGCTATCCCCAAGTGATCCTGCTGCTGCATCCTCCTGAGTAGCTGGAACTACAGGTGCACACCACCATGCCCAGCTAATTTAGGAAAGTTTTTTTTATAGAGACGGGGTCGTGTTTGTGTTATGTTGCCTCGGTTGGTCTCTATCCACCTGGCTCAAGCAATCCTCCAGCCTCAGCCTCCCAAATTGCTCGGATTAAACATGTGACCTACCATGCCCAGCCTTACTAAGATATTTCTGGTCTATAACATATACTCTTCTTTTATTATTTTATTTTACTTTATTTTATTTTATTTTATTTTATAGAGACAGAGTCTCACTTCCTTGCCCCTCGGTAGAGTCCTCGGCATCACACAGCTCACAGCAACCTCCAACTCCTGGGCCTAGGCGATTCTCTTGCCTCAGCCTCCCGAGCAGCCAAGACCACAGGCGCCAGCCACAGTGCCCAGCCATTTTTCTGTTCTGCAATTCAGCCGAGGCCGGGCTTGAACCCACCACTTTTGGTATATGGGGCCGGCACCCCACTCAATGAGCCACAGGCACAACCCTATATTCTACTTTTAAAATCCATTTTTCTTTTCACTACTTTTTCACAAGACTAGATGGATTCAATTTACTTATGTCACTTAGTAGGGCAAGTTCCTTTCAGCATGTGTGACAGCCAAAATGACTTAATTCATTATTGGGTTTTATAATAATTTAAAATTAAGTTGTAGGAGGGTAGTTTTTCAGTTATTTATCAGCATCAACAAATATTTGTTAAGTGTATATTATCATCAATATCTTTTTCTTTTTTGAAACAGTGTCTCACTCTGTTGCCCTGGGTAGAGTGCTGTGGCATCATAGCTCATAGCAACCTCAAACTCTTAGGCTCAAGCAATCCTCCTGCCTCAGCCTCCTGATCAGCTGGGACCACAAGTGCCTGCCACAATGCCTGCCTGGCTATTTTTAGAGACAGGGTCTTGTGCTTGCTCTAGCTGGTATAGAACTCCTGAGCTCATGCAATCTACACACCTCAGCCTCCCAGAGTGCTGGGATTACAGACGTAAGCCACCATGGCTGGCGAAGCATCAATATCTTGTTCTGGGAATAATAGAATAAATATAAAGTGACCTAAGAGATGATTATCATTTAGCATCTGGTTAAGAATAAAATATAAACTTGAAAAACCAATTGACAATAACAGATAATATCAGAAGATATTGCCTTAAGCATTATATGATCAGGGGTTGGCCAATGGTCAATCATAGGCCCAGGCTTCCTTGGAGATATGAAAGGAAAAAGCAATCAGTCCTGTTGTGTAAACTTCTCACATCATACCTTGTCATGTTCCTGCTATTGGAACTGCCTTTCCTGGAAGCCTGGTTCAAGTTCCACATTCTCTCCAGCCCAGGCTCAAGGGCCCTTCCTGTAGCAGGTACTTCCCACACCTTTTCAATCCAGTTACCTCTTCTTTTTGACTGAACTTTTCACTTAGTCTACAATTGATCATATAATGCTTAAGGCAATATCTTCTGATATTCAGCTGGACATGGGCATGAGGCTGTGGTAAATGAGGAGGAAATTTTCAATAGTCAATTTCCTATGGAGTTGCTGGGTCAGTAGTGCCAAGGAAAGTTTCATAGTCAATTTCCTATGGAGTTGCTGAGTCAGTAGTGCCAAGACCAATAGTCTGTGGTCAGGATGCCAAATTCAGAAAGGACAATGATAAGAGGAAACTGTAATTCAAAGGTGACCAAGAAGTCAATGCAAAGCGAGTTCAAACAGAAAGGAAGACAGACAAGCCAGAAATGGTCACTGAGAAAAGAAAATGTATACAGTGGCAATTCTTTTTTTTAACTAGTTACTGCCAGAGCTGAAAGAGGGGGCATATTCTGAAGTGAGTGATGCATTGGGGGAGTGGACCATTCTATACCCACAGAGTTCTATCTCATCCTGAGATTAATATTCACTAATATTTTCTTCTTTTTTAATTATTTGGGATTTTATATTTAATCCTTTAATCTCTTTGGTTGGAAAATTCCATCTATATATGAGTAAGATTGGTTTATTTTATGCTAGTTTTCTCAAGTTTTATTACTAGGATATGCAGGACAGGCATGGTGACTCATGCCAGCAATCATAATACTTTGGGAGGTCATGGTGGGAAGATCACTTGAGCCCAGGATTTGGAGGCTGCAGAGAGATATGATCATACCATTGCACACACACCTGCATGAGACAAGAACAAGAATCTCTATTGGAAAAAAAAAAAAAAGAATATGTATAGTGGTCAAGAACACGAATTCTGGAGTCAGACTGCTTGGTCCAAATCTTGGTTCTAGCACCTATAAATAATTAGCTACATTAGCCTCTCACCTTTTTCTTCTATAAAATATAGATAAAATATTGCCTACCTCTAGCTACTGGAATAGCAGAGGTAATGAACATACCTGGTACCCAGATCTTGTTTCCTAAATGCAATTTTCAAAAAAAATAAATAAATAATAAAAAGTAAGGAGGGAAGGAAACATGGAAGGAAGAAAAGGAAAGAAAGAAAAGAAAAGATACAATGAAAGAGAAAGAAAAAAAATTAGGGCTCCTTGAAGAAATGGCTGGTGCGAGGACTAGAACACTTGTAAAGCCAAAAAGTAAGCACTAAAATAATGATGGGTACATGTAGAAAGAACCTAGAAGTCAATTTGGAGGGAGTCTCCCAAAAATGTGACAATTTAAGCAAAAAATGAAATCATAATGATAATACATAATAATCCATAGAATAAAACAAATATATGTAAGTCCATAGTGATAAAAAAAAAAACATCGAGAGTAATGAAGATGGCTGACTGAAGCCAGCTTTTGGCAGAGGCTTCTGTCTAGAGGGAGAAATAATGGCCAGAAATAACCAAATAAAGCAGAAGATCTGGAGCTGAATGGAGAGAGGGGGTTGATAGGTCCGCATTACCCCTGCTGCGACAAGCTGGGACTCCAAGGAAACAAATTTCAGATACAAAACCAATCCCAAAGAGGATGGGAATCCTTCCCCTCCCCCACCCCCAGGAGAGCAGCATGAGGCAAATAGAGAACAGAGGACCTTTTGTTTCACCAAAGGAGAGAGAATGACTGAGGGTTGGGATTTCCTCCACAGAGAGATACCACAGCAAGCCCAGGTAGTCTTTTGCCTGGGCCAAAAGTTGATCTAATATTCTCCTTACCTTCCTGAACTCCCAATCCACCCCACCCCTCTCCTGGTGGTCTGGAAGACTACCCCCTGCAAAATCCGAAGTGTTGGCAGATTTTTGCTAGGGCAGGGCACCTCAGGAGCTGTGGTATGGTTGTGCTGAAACTATAACTTTAATACACGTGGGGAGTCACAAGAGGAGAGAAACTTGCACCATGTTGGAAAGACATGTCGGTAGCTCAGGACAGTGCTACTGACCACTGGGTTCAGTGGCCCACCAGTTTCCCCAGCTTGGCAGCCCATAGCGGGTGGTGAGTCCCACCTGACTCCTATGACACTCGTCTGCTCCTGTGACCCTAGGCCCTGGCTGGTGACTCTGCCCTTCAGCTCCCTGCCTGGCTCCTGAGACCTGCGGGCTGAGGCCAGCGACTCTTGCCCAACTCCTGTGACCCCCTGTCTCCTGCCCAGGCCAGTGACTCCATCCTCTGGCTTCCCACCTGGCTCCTGTGGCCTAAGGCTGGGGTTAGCAGCTCCACCCTCCAGTTCCCGGCCTGGCTCCTGAGACCCTTGCACCAGTGGCAGTGCCCTCTAGCTCCCCACAAGCTCCTGCGACCTGCACGCAGCAGTACCCTAGACCAGCTGCACTGCCCCCAACAGTGGCAGTGCTGCCCCTGACAGTTGTGGTGGCTCTATGGTGCCTCCCACTGGGTTCAATTTGAGCCGCCAGTGGACCACCGCTACCTAGATGCTGAAGACTTTTGAACTCTACCACCTGATCGGTGTTTTTGTTGACTGGGACAATTGGTTTGGAACTCAGGCCAGATATCTGCTGCATACAAGAATCTCACCTGACCAAGTGGATTTTATCCCAAGGATGAATATAGACTCAGAGTGAATGGATGGGCATCTGTAATAATCCAGGCAAATGGAAATCAGAAAAAAACAGAGGTGGCAATTTTATTTGCAGATACACTAGGCTTTAAACCAACAAAAATAAGGAAAGATAAGGATAGCCACTTCATATTTGTTAAGGGAAACACTCAACATGATGAGATGTCAATTATTAACATTTATGCACCCAACCAGAATGCTCCTCAATTTATAAGGCAGACCCTAACAGACATGAACAATTTAATATCTTTCAGCACCACAATAGTTGGAGATTTTAATACCCCTTTGACAGTGGAAGTAGGAGAATTGCTTAAGCCCAGGAGCTGGAGGTTGCTGTGAGCTATGATGCCACAGCTCTCTATCCAGGGCAACAGCTTGAGGCTCTGTCAAAAAAAATTTTTTTTTTATTTAAAAGTGTTTATTAGAGGAGAGAGTGGGGAGGGGAGGGGGAATGGGGGGAAGGGAGAGTGTTTGAGGGCACCTTACCTAATGTGCATGATGCAATGGTACATTTCAAAACTATTAAGAAATGAGTATAATTGTGATGGATGTGTTATGTAGTTCAATATAAGCATTTCACATTGTATAGCAAAGCAGTACCCTGAACCCCATAAATACATCAATGTACAAGGTTATGATTTAATAAAAAATAATTCAAAAAATAAAAGCATTTATTAATAAAATTGGAGACAATATTTTCTCTGTAATCTTTCTACAAGTAAAGAAAAAAAAAAGAAACTAAGCAAAGAAATTTTGGACTTAAACTTCACCATACAACAATTGAATTTAACAGACATCTACCTAACAAAACTGAATGCACATTCTTCCCATCAGCCCATGGAACATCCTCCAAAATTGATCACATCTTAGGTCACAAGTCTAACATCCACAAATTTAAAAGTGTAGTAATTATTCCCTGTATTTTCTTGGATCATCACACAATAAAAGTTGAACTCACCAATAATAGGTATCTGCATACTCATACAAAGACATGGAAACTAAATAACCTTATGCTGGATGATAGCTGGGTAGATGAGATTAAGAAGGAAATTGCCAAATTTTTGTAAAAAAACATGAATTATCAGAACTGTGGGATACTGCAAAGGCAGTCCTAAGAGGGAAATTTATAGCAATGCTATAAAAGACAGGAAATCAATAACTTAATGGGATGTCTTAAGCAACGGGAAAAGTAAGAACATTCCAAACCCAGCAGAAGAAAAGAAATAATTAAAATTAGAGCAGAATTAAATGAAATTGAAACAAAAGAATTATTCAAAAGATCAATAAATCAAAAAGTTGTTTTTTTGAAACATTCAACAAAATTGATAAACCTACGGCCAACCTAACCAGAAATAGAAAATTAAAGCCCATAATATCATCAATCAGAAATGACAAAGGTGGAATAACAACAGATACCTCAGAAATTCAAAAAATCCTTAATGAATACTACAAATAACTTTATTCTCAGAAATATGAAAATCTGAACGAAATTGAACAACACATGGAAGCACACCAACTTTCCAGACTTAATCAGAAAGAATTGGAAATGATGAACAGACCTTTCAAGTACTGAGATAGAATCAACTATATAAAATCTCCCAATGAAGAAGAGTCTGGGACCAGATGGGTTCACATCAGAACTCTATTAAACCTTTAAAGAGAAACTAATACCTATATTACTTAAACTTTTCCAAAACATTGAAAAAGAAGGAATTCTTCCCAAACATTCTATGAAGTAAATATCAACCTGATCCCCAAATCAGGAAAAGACCCAACAAGAAGAGAAAACTATAGACCAATATCTTTAATGAGCATAGATGCAATAATATTCAATAAGATCCTAGCAAACAGAATCTAGCAACACATCAAATGAATTATACACCATGACCATGGGGTTTTATCCCAGGGTCTCAAGCTTGGGTCAATATAAGTAAATCTATAAATATAATACATTACATAAACAAACTAAAAACAAAGACCATATGATTCTCTCAATAGATGCAGAAAAAGCTTTTGACAATATCCAGCATCCTTTCATGATCAGAACACTTAAGAAAATCAGTATAGAAGGGACTTTTCTTAAACTGATAGAGGCCATCTACAGCAAACCCACAGCCAATATCATATTGAATGGAGTAAAATTGAAAATATTTCCACTCAGATCAGGAACTAGGCTAGATTACCCATTGTCTCCACTGCTTTTTTTTTTCTTTTTTTATAAATCTATAATTTTATTGAGACAAAAACTGACAATGGTATGAAGTTTACATTTAAGCAAAGTTTTCACAGAAATCTAACACATGCCTAAAAAGATTTAACAATGTAGCTCTGGTTGGCAAATTTAGATATCAAGAACTGATGATCTTGTGATTCAAGACAGAGCATTTGGGTATGATTAAATTCTTAGGATTTTTTAAAAAATGTTTTTATCTGTTGTGTTTTATAGTGAAACATGGCCTCCATATGAAAGTTTAATCTCCTGAGCCCAGAGCTTTTGAAATCATTCAATTCTTGAACTGTTTCAATGAAACTTGTGCTGTCAGTGACTGAACCCTACTACCAGTGGGTTTTAGAGTTCAAAGTTCAAAAAAACTAAGAGCATGAACCCTGTCTTCCCTACTCTCTCATCTCCTATACCACCCTTTCCCCTAATACCTCAGTCAGTAGCTTGGATGAACAAGCTGGTATTTATAACTTCATAACTGGAAAAGGGTCATCTTATTTAATTTCAGGAATCAGCACCACTAAGACAGAATGATCTCCTCATGTATATTCTCCAATAAAAGACTTTTCTCTTCTCACTTTCTATCTCTAAAATGGCAGCTTTGGTAACTTATAAGCTGGCTTAGTTCTTTGTGGGGAACAGCAATAAGCTCAGGCAAGGAACACCTTGGCTTATAGATTTCAGGCATTCACAGCTTTTAAACCATCTCTCACAGCCCCCATTTATGGTGCCAAGGACATTTTTTTTTAAAATGTAAAATATGGACATAGAAGCAAATTATTAGTTGTCTTTTTTTTACATTATTTCACCATTTCCCCAATTAGGCCCCAAATTTTAACCAAAATGATCCTACTCATCTCCCTTCTTTCCCACCCTATCCCTCCCACCCCAAATAATACACCAGTAATTGCCAAAAACTACACACATGCTACACTGTAAAAATGCAGAATTAACGCTGTTGGGAAGCAGGCTGTGGGTTGTGGAGATTATCTTTGAAGTTCTACAGTTTTTGCTTTCCCAAACACCCAATTCTGCAAGTTTTGTCCTTCGTAGAAGGCCTTTTGCTTTTGTCAGCAAAGTGCAGAATGGGTTGCCTCGAAACACTTATTCCCCTTCCCCTCCACTGGGATGGGTGTGCAAACTATGCAGCTTGAATGGCTTTAAAGCACTTTGGGCTGCTGCAGGGCACAGAAACTATACTGGCTCTTCAAAGGACAGCTTCTCAAGCCACCTCTATCAAGACCAGTAAAATTCCTTCCCTCCCCAATTGAAACTGACAGTCAGATGTGACAGGGGTTGGTACTTCAGGAAAGTTAATTCTTGTCATCTTTTTTGTCATTATCCTCTGAGGGGTAGGAATGCCATGTCAGCCTTTCTTCATAGAAGGATATGACCTGTGGGCACTTGACATTGGCTTCCTTGGCAGGGACTAGGTCAGCCTCATCAGAGTTTTTCCATTTCATCAGGAACGTGAGCTCTCTGCTGGAGTCTGTGGCTCCAATAATCTGCTCCGGCTCCAAACCCCGGGCAAAGCCTCATGGCTTTTCTGACTCTTCTTCCTTCTTCTTTGGTTTGCTTTTCTCTCCCTTATCTTCAGAATCAGAATCAGCTTTGCGTTTGCCTCCCTCTGATTTATCTGTCTCATGTGCTGCAGAAACTCAGCAATGAGGTCAGGGCAATCCCGGTTCTCTCCTGGCTCCCAGGTGTTGTCCTCGTCTGAGAAACCCTTCCACTTTAGGAGGTCCTCCACTTTGCCCTTTACCACTCGACGGTCAAGAACTTTTTCCACCACATATTCCTCTTCCTCCTCTTCTAGAATCTCCTCCACTTTCTTCTTGTTTTGTTTCTTCTCCATAGTGCCAGCCAGCTTTCTGGTGTATAGAGTGACGCTGCTCCACCCAGAAACCAGAGAGGAATTGGTGCCGTGATACTAGTGCGTAGGAGAGTGGCGCTCAGGAAAATAAGTCCGGTGGCCAAAGGAAGCTCCTCAGTTATGCAGTGCACCGCAGGCCCCAGCCAACGGCCCTTTCCTAGAGATGGGATCTTACTATGCTGCTCAAGCTGGTCTTGAATATGTTGGCCTCCCAAAGTGCTGGGCTGACATTGGTCTCTTTTTAATTCACGACCTTAAACTTTTGCTTTCGCTCAAGTTTTTCCTTTTTTTTTGCCATTTTTGGCCAGAGCCGGGTTTGAACCCACCACTTCCAGCATACGGGGCCAGCGCCCTACTCCCTGAGCCACAGGCGCTGCCCAAGTTTTTCTTTTTTTGAGACAGAGTCTCAAGCTGTCACCCTGGGTAGAGTGCCTTGGTATCATAGCTCATGGTCGCCTCCAACTCCTGGGCTCGAGCAATCCTCTTGTCTCAGTTTTTCTATTTTTTTAGTAGAAAAAGGGTCTTGCTTTTTGCTCAGGCTGTTCTTGAACTGGTGAGCTCAAGCAATCCACCCCCCTCAGCCTCCCAGAGTGCTAGGATTACAAGAGTGAGTCACAGTGCCTGGCCCCCCCCCCTTTTTTTTTTTGCAGTTTTTGGCTGGGGCCGGGTTTGAACCCACCACCTCTGGTATATGGGGCCGGTGCCCTACTCCCTTGAGCCACAGGAGCCGGAGCCGCCCTTTTTTTTTATTTTTTGAGACAAAGTCTTACTTGGTCAACCCTCCATAGAATGCTGTGGTATCTTAGCTCATAGCAACTTCAAATTCTTAGGCTCAAGCAATTCTCTTGCGTTTGCCTCCCAAGAAGCTGGGACTATAGGCACCTGCCACAATGCCTGGCTATTTTTTTTGTTGCAGTTGTTACTGTTGTTTAGCTGGCTTAGGCTAGGTTCAAACCAGCCAGCCTGGGTGTATGTGGCCGGCACCCTACCCACTGAGCTATGGGTGCTGTCATCACTCAAGTTTTTATTTCTCAAGTTCTCCACAAAATACTGTCTATCAAGTTAAACATTCATCTATTAAATACAAACAAAAGCTATCTACAGGCAGCACCAGTAGCTTAGTGGGCAGGGTGCTGGCCACATACACCAAGGCTGGCAGGTTCAAGCCTGGCCTGGGCCAGCTGAAACAAAGATAACTGGAACAACAAAAAAATAGCCGGGTGTTGCGGTGGACACCTCAAGAAGTCTCAGCTTCTTGGCAGGCTGAGGCAAGAGAATTGCTTAAGCCTAAGAGTTTGAAGTTGCTGTGAGCTGTGATGCCATGGCTATGTAGCCATCTAGCCAGGGCGATAGCTTGAGACTCTGTCTCCAAAAAAAAAAGGCAATTTACAAAAATGAGAAGTAAAAATGCAGCAAATGAAGGCTTTATGAATTTTGTATCATTAATTATATCCATAGATATGTAAGAGGAAAATGGATATAATTAATCTTGAGTCTATGATACTAAATAGTATAGTATAGTATACATAGTTTAATCTAACTATATTTTGACTTTGGAAGATATAGCCAAAATAAAAATACTTTGTATATACTGACCAGGATATGATCAACTCGGTCTCTTTTCTTTCTTCCAAATTTCATCATTTTCTGCCAATCTGTTTTATGGTTTGCCTCCTTTTTAAGACTGAACAACTTGAGCACTTCAGTTGCGATGAAGTTCTATGGAAATAAGAGGAAGAAGCAAAACAACAAAGTTCCTAAGATTTATATGTTTACAATGCTAGGAATATACCAACAATAAAGGATTTATATTTATATTTATAATAAAAGATCATACAAATTTTTTCCACTTTAACGGTTCTACTTAACAATTTGAAGAGAAAAGCATTCCAAATGCTCAAGACTTTATTCACTTATAGAATTTTTGTTTTTACACATATACAAAAGTAAAATCCACTTATTAATCTGTAGAGAAAAACCACTTTTGAGATCCCTTTTCTCCAGAATGACTAATTTCAAGCTGACAAAACTAGTAAAGAAAATAAAATAAATATCTGAATCTGAAAAATCCTGAACAAATTTTTGGGAACAGTGCCAGGAGAAAAGGATAGTTTGAAGCACCAAGATTCAAATATGTTAAATTAAAAAACATTAATCTACACCTCACTATAAGCAGCACGGTAATTTTACTGCCAATAAGATTAGCACTATCACCTTTAAAAAACACTTTTACAAAATGCTATTTTGACATTAAAGTAGTGGGCAGCCTGTATTATATCCTATGCTGATGCATGAAGTTTGACAACTGATGGTACATTATGCATCTTGTCTTATTTTAACTTGTATTGTTATTAACAAATATTTTATTACTTTTTATGGTTGTTTTATTAAAAGCAATATTCTTAATAGGGGAAGAGACACATTTATGAATCAGAATCACTTGAGGAGATTCTTGAAGTACCAATGTACTCTTGAACTTCACTACTCCCCACCTATACCCATTTGATAGTGGAAGGGTGGAAGGAATAGAATACACAAGTGTGTTTTTAAAAGGCTACCTACTTTAAGCCAGGGAATGGCAAACTTTTTCTGTGAAGAGTCAGATTGTAAACATTTTAGAGGCTTTGTGGGCCACGTGGTCTTTGCCTCAATTATTTAATTCCATGACTGGAGTAGGAAAGCAGCCATAGATCTGTATAATCAAATGGGTGGGGCTGTGGTCCAAAATATTTTATTTGTAAAAACTGACAGTGGGCTAGATTTGGCCCATGAGGCATGGTTTGCTGACTTCTGAAGTAAAAATAAATTATATTTCATAAATATCTGTTGGTGTTCAGGTGGTATAAAATATTTTTAAAGGTTTTGGTGACCATATTAAGTTTGGAAAACACAACTGTAAAGCCTTTCTCTATGATGCAGCAGCCCTGGGACCAGCAGCATTATATTACCTGACAGCTTGTTAGAAATGTAGAATGTCAGTTCCTACTCCAAACCTGCTAACTAAGAACCTCCACTTTAATAAGATCCCCAGATGATTTATACTCATATTAATGTTTGAGAATCACTCCTTCGGAAATACAACATTTGCTGAATTAAAGAAACCTGTGACTAAGCAAAACAGATGGCCACCAATGTGACTTTAAACACTGTGGTCCTTGTAGCTTTTGGACAAAGGTTACTTAGATAACAAAATAAATATTTTCATATATTTTATATGCTATTCTAAATATTTCAAAAACAAATTACCAATTTGAAACTTCCAAAGTCAAAGATGGAAAGGTAACACCTATATGTTCAAAATTGGCATGTTGAGAAGACATAATACATTTTCATGTGTACCTTGCCTAGAATATTTATACCTACTTCTAGAACTCCTATGAGTTGCCATAATTTATCCCTCGGGGTTTTCCTAAGTTTTCATAATATTATAAATCATGCATAATATAAGATATGACTGATAAAAGTTTTTTTTTGGAAAGGGGTTCCCTTTCATTCCCCACTCTCTGTTGTTCACAGATTTAGTGAAAACAAATAATTTACTGAATACCCACTACAGGACAGGTCCTGAGAACACAGAGGTGAATAATATAGAAGAATACTTGCTTTTACAACATTTATAGATCTGTGTAAATGAACACAAAGTTCAAAAAATCAAAACAGAAGATACTAAGTAGTTCGCAGTTTACCTTAATTTCATCAAGGTTATTTGGATTTTTCACTCGTCGGAAGTATGTAGAGTTGATCCTACATGGCTTCATCCACACAGGTTGATTTAAGTTGGGATCCTCAGCAAATATTTCCTCAAAAATCTCTTTTGTTAAATCAAAAACCGCCTTGGTAGAGAAAACCAAAACAAAATGGCTAAGAACCCAAATTTTAGACAATGAGTTTAAAAATTAAAATTATCCTTCCATATTACGTACCTGTCTATAGACCCTTTTACTAGTACTTTCTAGATCTAGACCCTTATTGGCACAGCCAAGCAGTTTTGTAGGAATACCGATGCTATGAAGATCATGGCCTAATTCTTTCCATTTCCAAAGCTCTTCTGCTGCATTATGTACAAGAGTCTCTACTTCCTCTGCAGTATGTGGGACTGCTAGTAATGCTTCACATGGCTGCTGGGATACTCTTTTAGGTTCGGCCATTAGAGGTACAATTGTTTCTTCTGCCTTATTTTTTTGGATTTTGTGAGAAGAGCTCAAACCAAAGTCTTCATCAAACCAGTCTTGATCATCTCCTAATGCACTCAGAAACTCCCGGCTGAGCTCAAGTTCAGCAAGTCTCTTAGCAAGTTCTTCCTGCCCACTGGCACCAAATACTGGGCTCTCCTATAAAAATGGAACCATTCAAATAAAGCAGCATTTAGTGACCTCAGAACACTTAACATGTTTTTCTTTTAAAAACAAAGTAAATGTATTATTTATATATTTAGTATTTCTCTATAAATAAGCAAAATACCAACAATATGGTAGCTACTAATGAACAATTAAAGAAAATTTATCCTGTTCCCACAATTCTGATTATATAAGCCTTATGAGTGAAATTTTATAATGTGTTTTTTGATTAGTTGCTTTGTTTTTTATTTTTGGCTTTTTGTATTATCGTTATTCTGTTTCTAAAGGACTGTCTTTATGATATGGAAATGGGATATAAAATTTCTCACCTTTGGTGATTATCTGGCTCAAGTTACTCAAAATCATTACTTTTTGCTCGGTTGCCCATGGGCCAGCTAACCAAGCTGAAAGTCCGAGTATATGTCATAGTAGATACATTTCAATATTACCAGAAACAACATCACAACTGGTAATCTCTGCAGGGCAACCATGACTTAGTAGATATGTGAATAAACAAGTACAAAGGCAAGAAAAAAACTAGATGTGGACCTCTGGAAAGCTCCATAGAATAATCTGTTCAACGAATCTGGAAGGGGGTCTAATATGTGGACAGTATGCCAGGGTTATCAACCCAGAAGTTTAAATGGATGTTTCAGTTACCATAAACCTGCCAGTGTTTGTGACAACTCTATAGTGACTATTCATGACATAACAGAGGACAACTATACTTCAGACAGAAAAACAGCTACAAGGCCTTTAAAAACTAGTACAGTGATCTTTCGCTAATAAATAACATGCCAGGGAAAACAAACAAAACAAAACAACCCTAATAGGAGCCACAGAATGAAAATACACTACACAGGCAAGGTAAACTGACACATTTTCTAGACAAAAACTTACAGGTCTGGGACACATATCTGGAGAGGAAATCTCTTCTTTTTCATCTTCTAATTCAGACCTTAAGAAGGAACTTTGAATACTTGGTGACTGTTTCTCGAGATTTTGGGTTAGGTCTTGGGGTAGTACTTTCTTTTGCTCATCATCAAGAAGCTCCTTATTGCTAAGCTGGATTTTCTCATTCCTAGCTTTTTTGATTTGTTGTAGCTGATTGACTGTGTCCTTCACAAAGACTTTTAGTAAGCTGTCTGTCAGTAAGCTGACTGTTTCTAGCTGTTGTTTTGACTTTTTTCCCTCCATTGGTGATGACCTCTGCTGGGCTTCCAGTTGTTTTTTTTCTCTTGATAGAAGGTCCAGCAGTGGGGTAGAAAGCTTCTCTGAAACTTCCGAATATAGGTTCTCTTTCTTTTCTGTGAATTCCTGTTGCCTCTTTAATTCCTCAGAAAAGGTATTATCTAAACTACTGTCTTCCGCAGCTATAGAAACCTTTTCTGTGGCATCAGAAACTAAGTCTTTGTTTTCCTTTGAAGAAATCAGTGAATTCACTGAAGATTGCTGGTGAACATGGGCATCCAGTACCCCAGAGATGTCCTGTATATTTTCTGTTTCTATTTTAAGGCTTCTATCTCTATCAACTGAGGCTTCTATATCATATTTACTAGGTAGAGATTTTTCATAAAAATATTCAATTGCATCTTTTTTAATATCTTTTGGACCCTCTGTTTCTTTTTGCTCTTGATTAGAGTATTGATATTGTTCATCTGAGTAACAGTCTTCATCTTCATTTATGTCTATGTAGTCACCAAAGTTTTCTGGAATGTGAGATATTTTTTGAGGAGGCGCAAAAATGCCATGCTTTTCTTTGCACTCAAAATATATAATGCCATCATATGTTCCATTGTTATTTCCTTCAGGTTTATCCAACTCCACTCCAGCCCAAAATCCTTTAGCAAAACTAGTCTCACCTTTAAATCGAAGAGTTCCTGGCTGAACATTGCCAATCAACACCCTATCACCAACGTGAAAATCAAGTAACTCATCTGCTGCACAAACTGACCGCAATGAAGGGGATTCAGTAACTCCTTGTTCATGCTCCACATCACTGCGCTCCTTGCTTTTCATAAGCTCTGTAGGGGACTTGAGTTCTAACAGCCTTTCAGAGTGGACCTTGCTATGACTGGAAAGGCTCTTCTCACTTAGGCACTCACTGATTTCATCATCACTACCAAAGCTGGTGGCTCTACTTCTAGAGCTCTTTGTTGGCTGTGACTTATCTCTGCAAGAATGAGAGTCTTTCCTGAGTGACAACAAAGATGACATCTCAAAATCATCTTTGTCTAGTTCAGCTGAAATTTCTTTCTTGAAAGAAGACACTTCAAAATCTTCAGAGTATGATATCTCTTTAGGAGCAAAAAGATGTTCTGACCAAGACAAGTCCCTTTCTTTTTTGTTCTTTTGTTCATGAATGTCTTTTCCTGATTGGATGTTTGGACTATGATCTGTATCCTGATCTGATGGTCTCTCTTTTAACATTTCGTCTTTTTTATGAAGATTTTCAATGGCTAATCTAATTAAGTCTTTCTGAACATTTACAGAATCTAATGGAAGATCTTTCCTTGAAAGAATTTCAGATGAATCTACCAGTTCTAGTTTCAGTGAGCCATCAGCTTTCCTTTGTTTAGAACAGGCATCTTCAATCTCATTCTCCTCCAATTTTACATTTTCTACTTCTTGTAGTTCAGACTTTTTACTAGATTCTTCAACCTTGGCATGTGAAACCTCGAGAATTCTATTTGGGACATTTAATTCTTTGAGAAGAGTTAATGAAAGTACATTTTCTAGAGAATCTCCAGATTCTGCCCTCGTTTTCCTTGATGATCTGATAGTTGGAGAAGGTATCTGAAAATCTTCTGTTCTACTGTCCCATTCAATCACTCTCTTTGCATATGCAGGTAAAGATCTTTCTGATAGTGATTTCTCAGAAACTGACAATGAAGCATCTTAAAGAAAAAAAAAAATCACCACATCAAAATGATTTAATTACAATCTTTCAGTTTTGTGGACTTACAAGTTTAAATTGAAGACTAATTTTAGTAAGGAAAAACTCTGGTCACTAAATATGACTTATTTTGGTTACCATATAAAGTAAGTTTTTCTTTTAAAAGTATGTATTATACTAATAATAAACAGAACATTTAAAATTACTGAAAAATTTAAAGTTTAGAATATTTTCTTAAGTGCTATCTTAGTCTTAATAAAGTGAAGAAAAATGGATCTAAGTTTGTGGAGCCATTGCTTTACATGACTGATCATTCTCAAATCATACAAAAACTGGATTGTATGACAGATAGTATATACATTCTTCAAACAGGAAACCAGCGAGGGAGGAACAAATAATACTTTTATACCTAGGACCTTCAACTAAGCTCTTAAATGTAAAAAAAAAAAAAGGAAAAACATCAACTACTTTTGCAAAATTAGAGGAAAGTAAGTATGATACAGTGAGCTAATAAACCAAGAACAAGTCTTACATTCAAACTTCTATTTTGTCATTGATTCTAGGCAGTCCTTTTCATGCCTCAACAGTTTCAATTCCTCACTGAATTACATTTTATTTTCAATAATTCTTACCTTTCTTTGATTTAACTGAAAAGAAAGTATATAATCATTTACTCTAAGTG
Source organism: Arctocebus calabarensis (assembly GCA_963573935.1). Lineage (NCBI taxonomy): Eukaryota > Metazoa > Chordata > Mammalia > Primates > Lorisidae > Arctocebus > Arctocebus calabarensis. The sequence goes on from CAUYON010176645.1 coordinate 33,806, forward strand.
TTAATGTACATTGAAATTATACATAATCAGATATGAAATCTGATTAAGTGGGAATTTATAGATGTTGATAATATACTTAGCCATTTAATCTTCATGCTTTGGTTGTTACCATAAAATTTGGAACAATTAAAAACTGATTCAGATAACTTATGCATAACCAATAAATCATTTTAAAATATAGAAGTACTTAAAATGTCAAATAATCTATTTAAGAAATTAACTTTTTAGTAAAAAAGCTGTAGAGGTAGAATTTTATAAGCCTTTGTACAAATACTTAGACTACGAAGACTCAACTTAATTACTTTTTCTAGTTACATACCAACATGTTCTGCAATAGACTCAAGGGATCCTCTGGAACGTTCTGAGTCTGCTAGAGATTTCCAATTCTTTGTCGTTTCAGATCTAAAGTGAAAAGCAGAAATAAACATTATAATAATTACTAACAAAATGCAGACACTCTTATACAGCTACTTGTTTTTCTTCTCAGGAAGTGTTTCAACTTTTGCCACCTTCCTCAAGTCTACATCTAGCCCTTGTCACTCTTGCAGGGAGGAAAAGGTATATTGCTCACTTGTTTTTTTTTTTTTTTTTATATCGCTCACTTGTTAAAAGCTAATTGGTTTACCTTCCCAATAGAGAGATTAAAAAAAGGAAAGGAAAAAAAAAGCTAATTGCTTAAACCTCCTTCTGCCTCAGATCCTATAAATTTCCATGGCCTCATGATGACATTCATTATCTATTCTTTTTCCTATAATCTTTAACCTTCTTTCTAAAGATTGCCCACCCTCAGCATATTAGTATATCTCAAGTCTCAAATACTGCCCACCCTTTCCCCTTCAATTCCTCATTCTTCCACCCCAATGGTATTGTCTTTTCCTACTCTTTATAATTAACAGAGAAGGCTGTATTCCTATCTTCATTTTCTTGATTCTGTTTCATTTGCTAAGCCATGTTATTTGGCTTCCACTTCCTAGCTTATCATAATAACCTTAAAAGTTGCTATTTTGTTGTATTTAGTACAAGGTTCCCATTTATTCTCTCTGAGTGCTTATCTTCTCTGGGTTAAGTTTATGGCTTTAACCACTATTATAGGCTAATCATCTCCCTGTTTCTAACCCTAACAACTTTCCTGGATATCTTTACTTGGATAAACATCTCAAAATTAACATTTACAACCAAAATCGTAAGTTTTCCACAAAAAGTCACCTACTTTTCCAGTTAGGTTAACAAACCTTGACCCGATCAGCAACCTAACCTGGCTGTGATCCTAGATCCTCCCTGCTTCCCCATCTCCTACTTTAACCAGTCAACTCGACTTCTTAAATATTCCTAACATACATCTCCTATATTCTTATTACTGCTATTTATTAGAGGCCCAACTTAGACTACTTTTTTGTCCTGCTTCTAAACTTAGTCTTTTTTATTTTTCTTCCATATTGTGGTCAGGAAGATCTCTGTAAACAAAATCTGACTGGGTCACTCTCTGATTGAAATTGTTCAGTAGCCTGATTAAAAAAATTATAAAGGCATTCAATAGTATATTATGTAGAAATTAAAATTCACAGTTTATATAATAGAAAAATGTATCAATAACAAAAATATACACAAAATCTAAGCTTGAAAAATCATGAAAGAAAATATCTCTATTGTTGATATTTGCTGTTTTGGTATAGCTGGTATGGCATGATTTAAATTTTTTCTTTCTATTGCTTCCCTAGATATAAGAGTAACAATAAGGATAATAGCAGTTAAAAGGATAATAGCAGTTAATACACAATCCTTACTATGTGCTAGGCCCTATTTTAAGTAGTCTTTTAACCCTCTTAATAAGTATACTAACCAGTAACATTATCCCTGTTTAATAGAGATATAAATCCTTGTTAAGAATCTGAAACACAGAGAGGTTAAATAACTTGCCCAAAGTTAGAGTTAGTGAGAACTGAAGCCAGGATTCAAATTCAGGTAATGCTAAATTAACTATATTTCTTCTGCAACAAAAAAATACCAAAATACTTTAAAAAAAAAACTTTCAAAGGCGCCACATCTTCTAAAAGGTAAAATACAAACTACTAAGAATACTGAGTATACATTTTCACAAATTGGCTTCTATTTATTTATTTATTTTTCCAGTCTCTTCTGTTAACTCCACCAACATGCTAATATGTTCAGCTTCTATAATATGCCAATCCCTTTTTTTCTTTTAGTCATTCTTGAATGCCCTTCTTTCTGAAATGCTGTTTCTCAGCAGCACTGATTTCCCTAACCCTTACTCACTGTTCAAAATTTAGTTTAAATATTATAACCTGACCTTTTAATATACTACAGTATATACATTTTTAAAATTTATTATTTTTATATTTCAGAATATTATAGGGGTACACATTTTGGTTACATATTTTGCTTTTGTATATTTTACGTCTACTATATTATATATTCTTATGTTGCTACTTAGTCTCTTCTGTGTTTGCTTATGGTCTGCTTAATATTCTGTTGCCCAATTAGAACTGTAATCTACTAAGCCATCCAACCAGTTTTGGATGTAAAAAGTGCTTCTGATGTTTTATGAATACAAAGACTGTTCTTATATACATATTTATGCAACTAGAGATTTGTGTATCCCATATTTTCTCAAGCTAACTTTTTAGAAGTGGGACTACTGTGTCAAAGGTTGCAGATTGTTTTTCACTTCTGAAACACTACCAAATTCTTTTTCAAAAGTGTATCAGGGCAGTTCAACCTGGCCTGTATTATTTGAAGCTTGTTTTGCTTATCTGTAGTGTCAGATATTGCAAAAATTATGCACAAATCTTTTTCTTGTTCATCAGCTTTTGTTAGTTAGTGTTTGTATTTTTAATGTGTGGGTTAAGACAACTCTTCTTCCAAAGTGCAGAAAAAAATAAAATTTTGACACCCCTGGACTATACACAAACTTGTCGATGCTACTACTAGCAATGTTAGAATGTACAATTTTTATTGCATCCACAAGATTGCAGAATTAAAAGTGTATTTAAAATCTGTACCTTACTATAAATTTAATATGTATTTGTAATACACAACACTTTGGTGATATCAAAAATATAAAACGATATTTTTATTTCTACAATTTCACAGTTGTTTAAAGATAACTTCTACTAAAAATATATCTTTATTCTCTTTTCAAACAAGACACACTCTAGGTAAGTTTTCAAAAATTTCTACCTGTGTAGTGGAAGGGGCTTGATCTTGGGTTTTTCAGAAGCTGAAGAGAATGTTTTAATCTGAGGCTTGGCTGTTGGTGATGTTTCCAAATCTCGGCTAAGCTCGGCTTCAGTTTTCTTAATGAATTCATCATATGACTAAGTTCAAAAAAATGAGAAGAGTCACTAGACAGAGTCTTTAAAAACTATTTTAAATTATTAAATATTTTATGGTGAAATACTTAAGCAATAAAGAAGTTGTAATATAAAAATCTCCTTCCCTGTTTCCCAGTAAACAGTTACTATTCTTCTCAAAACAGTCTTTGGATAAGCAAGATGTATAATTGTAATCCTAATATCAATTAAGAAATGATAATCTAGATCTACGGAAGTTTAATACCAAGAAGCAATAACTAATACTCCACCACATTTAAAAACAACTAATTAAATTATTGCTTTCTAAAGGGTGTGCTATTACTTCCATGGTATTTTTGAGAAGTTTAGCCATTTTGCTCTGAGTTTCAATGGCAGTAAACTTCTTAAGGGATAAGTACTTAGGGATGGACAGACATTCTAAAAAGGGAAGGAAATATATGGCTGGAAGAATGACAGTTCAGAATTACAAAAAATGTTTCCTGGTTATTACTCATTCTGTAAACAAAACTTTACTAATTTATAATATTATAATATGGTATTAATTAATTATAATATTAATTTATAACATTCTGTAAAGAAAACTTTACTAATCTATAATATTAATATTACTAATTTATAATATTAATTAAATAATTCTTTACTAGAATTCTAAGGGGAGGCCCTTATCTATTACATCTCTCTTCTTAGTTTTCCGAGCTAAAACCCCTACTTGTACAACTCTCACTACTTGAGACTATGGCTGTTTTGTTTAACATTCTTTATGTCTAATACCTATTTACATGCCTGGTCCAAAGTAGGCTGTCAAGGTAAAAATTTATAGAATGAATAAATGGATGGACAAATGATTTGTCAGCTATTACAGAGCCCTAAAATCTGGGCTAAAATCCCTACTTTCACAACTCCTGCCATCCATGTTATGTTCATCTGAATTCTCAATGTTTTGACACGGTAACTCCTGATACTAAACATATACTCCAGCTAGATGGTCCAGCTCACTAGATATGTGTGTATATACGTACACACACACATATATATATGAGGACTACAACTACTCATATCTGAAACCATACTTAAATGAGTGTGGTCCACTTACTAAATGTGTTATTAAATAAAATCCAATAGATTTTTACTTGGGAGGCTGAGGCAAGAGAATCATTTGAGCCCAAGAGCTGGAGGTTGCTGTGAGCTGTGACTCCACAGCACTCCACCGAGTGCGATAGAGTGAGACTCTGTCTCCACAAAAAAAAAAAAATCCAATAGATTTTTAATTAAACTGCTAGGTATTATGTATTTCTCTATCATATACTATAATTTTAAAACTTGGCTCGGTGCCTGTGGCTCAACGGGCTAAGGCGCCAGCCACATACACCTGAGCTGGCAAGTTCGAATCCAACACCCCCCTCACCCCCCCCCACCCCCCACCCCTCGGTCTGCCAAATAACAATGACGGCTGCAACCAAAAAATGGCCGGGCTTTGTGGCAGGCGCCTGTGGTCCCAGTGACTTGGGAGGCAGAGGCAAGAGACTCTCTTGAGCCCAGGAAT